>JAODLC010000036.1:20075228-20085818 GCA_026781145.1 Hippopotamyrus pictus | reverse complement strand
TTACTTTGGTGGGGGTTGCTTGGTAACAAAAAGGTGCCCTCCCCCCCCCCCCCCCCCAAATTCATACCTGGGCCGCCTATTTTTAAATATGTATCTTTATATAACTTTGAAAGTAGATATTCGGTTATGACTGTGTGGTCAGTCACCAAAAAACAAGCATGTCCTCACTAACCAGATTTAGCACATTCAAGGGGAAAGCTGAATGGCTTTAACATGTTGATTTCTGTGCAGTTTTAAAGATACGCCCCCCGCAGGTAGTAATGGGGAAGTGCGCCACTGCCAACTTCTCATTTAGCATTAGACATTGAAAGGTTCGCGTTATTCCTTTGTTCACTTGTAATAACAAAAAAAAAAAACACACCATTGTGTTTAAATTTATTATTTTTAAGATCGATCAGAAAGGCATCTCGCTTATAAGCACAATCTCAGCGTGCCCACGAGCTGGGTGCCTCATAATGGTTTTATTTGACTGCGGACATTTTCCTTTGCTTTCTGGTTGTATGATTAGATTAATCAGCACCTGCGTCAACCTTCCCGTCCAGTTCGTCCTCATGAATGTAAATTAAGTTGGTGATACTATATTAAAGCTATCTGGCTATGGACTTCACGCTTATGTTACTGTCTACTCCTTCCTGCGCCGTGCCGTCGCCACCTGCTCACAGACAATCTGTACAGGTCTCACATGCCTGTCTGTGCCATGACGACGTTTGGGAGTGATGAGGTGACACAAAACCTCCAGGTAAAAGCCTAATGCTCCTCCTCGCTCACACAGCCTCACTATCCTGTGGGGTCGCGGGCACCATAGACGCACCCGGGAGGGGACATCAGTGCATCACAGAGTTGTATCAATTCAATTAAGGAGACGTTTCGTTTAATTCAGCCCTCGAGCACTTAGACGGCATGAAGGTGAGGGATCCGAGGTCGCCTTGAACACGGCTGATGTTTGTCTGCTCGGTGAACAGTACCGACTGCCGCCGAGCGGTGGCGCTCCAGACCGCTTTTTTGCGTGTTATTGCCGAATATAGCGCACGGCTCCGGGCTTCTTCGGTAACCTTGTTTCACGTCAGAGCGGATGGTCCTGCGTATCAGCCACTTTTATCGAGTCCGAGTCGGTTCTGTTTGTTTTTTTTGGGGAAATTTCACGAGATCGGTTCCGCTACTAGGCATTTACTCTGGAGACCCCCCCCCCACGCCGGACCGGACTCAATCCTGCGTCGGGATCCCGCTGAGGTTTCGCTTCGGAAATGCTGGCGAAACGGTTCTGAAATAAGCGAACAGGCTTCGGCGACTCGGCCATTGCGGCGGCCCCGGTATCCGAACGGCCGCGTCCCGCTGGATGTTTAAACAAAGCGGCGGCTGTTCCGGCGTTCAGCCCCAGCTGTGTGTGAGCGGCTCGAAACCGGGACCGAGGCGGGCGGGCCGCAGTCCGGACACGGTGACGCGGAGGGAGCCGGAGGAGACCGCGGCGCCGCCACCCAGGTACGGTTACTTTGTGTTACGGAGTATCGCGTCTTTCCGCCCGCATTTCCGCATCCACTTTCACACGCATATACGCGGCGTTTAGCTGGGCTCCGGGCTGCTTTGACGCGACCTATTTTTGGGAAGCGCCAAGCTCCGCCCGAGGGGGCATCGGAACCGAGGCGGCGCGGTAAAATGACCGCCAGATATGCGACTCTGTCCCCGGCAGGCTGCTTGGTGACTCTGCCGGCGTGTTATCAGATCAGCTGGGTCCGGAGCGCAGATTACGGGCTGTTGACCTACATAACGAGACCCAGCGATGGAAATTAAAGCCCGAACCGGACCCCTCACACCCCGAACCGCCTCTGTCTCCTGTGTGGTGCGGGAAAGGCACATTATATTATGCGAAAGACAGCCGCATGAGTCAACATGACTTATTTCTAAAGAGTCTTTGTTTAAAATAGTTCTTCTGGTATATGCTCTGTGGATATATATCTAAACGAAAAGACGCTTTAGTTTTGTTTTATTTATTGTTTTTTTTTCCGCTATAGTAACACATTCAATCAAAATAACATTGTAAATAATCCCAGTTTGGTCATCCTGTTGGTTGTTTGGCAGAGCTGAACGCGTTTCACATCCCCATTATTTGCGTTGCACTGCGTCTTTTGGGAAATCCCGAGTACAGAGGTAGATGGGCCCTGAACCGGACCGAAGCGAACCGAGCTGCCTGAGTGAGAGCGTGTCCGTGAGCAGCTCGGCTTAACTGACCCCAGATCAGCTGCGACTGCTGCTCAGCTGGAAGCTGTACACCTGTCACTTTGGCGTCATTTCACCTTTTCTCGCAAATACAAGATGCTCTTTGGGGCGGTGCATCTGCACGAGACTTTGTGTGCGATTCCCTCTGGTCTCTGAAGTACTGCTTTGTGGAACAGAGGCGCAGCAGGCAGGAAGACTAACCAGTCAAGTTTGACCTGATGTGGATTCCTTTTGGGCATGGAAGAGCTCAGTCAAATTCAGAGGTACATAGTCAAAAGTAATAACTCAAGTTTGGCTGAGTTCATTTGCAATTTTTTGAGATCTGTTCTATTTCACTGGTCATCCTGCCTGTAGCCTGTTCTTCCTACCTTTCCATAACCTTGTGCGTTATGTAGAGCTGGGGTCTATCCTAGACTGTCCATGCAGGATACACACACCACTACACCTTGTGTGATGGAGGAAAGCAGGAATTACCAAATCCACAAGCTTGGAGGTACGACTTCAGAGTGCTACCTGCTGAGACACCATCGTGCTCTTGAAAATCGTGCATAGCAAACAGATTGTCGCTTGCTGCTATTGTTACGACAGCTCTGCGCGTTAAACCTCACGTGTACTGAACTGAGTCAATTTTATTTATCTAGGATGGTGACTCAGTTCAGTTGCAGTTTTTGAGTTGTGGGTTTTTTCCCTGTTTTCTCTGAATTTCTAAATTTAGCGAATCGGAACCTGTCGTTTTTGTATTATTACCTTCAGTCTCATTAGCAGTATAAATCTCTGTTTTTACTTGTGGTTTTGTCTATTTCGTGAACACGGTTGGAGTGATTCAGATTGAGGCCCGTGCTTGGCTGCAGCGGGACCATCCTTGGGATTCAATCAGCCGCCCACCATTCTGTGAGTCGACATCGTTTAGCTGCTACGTTGCCCACGCTGTGCTAATTAGCGCGGCTAGCTCTTCTGTTTTAGACATGCCCTGCCGTTCGTTTGGTTGTGATTTGGCAGTCTGGGCCGTTTTGCCACTGGTTGATAGTACCTTGTTTGCCATTGGCTCACCACCTCCTCCATATCTTTCTGCCACACTTCTTCAAATCACCATTTCTGGTGTGTAGCTGTGCTCTTACATTAACGGTCCTGAACAAACGCCGCTCCGTTACTTTGCTTAGGCTGAGGCTTCTGGTAGTATCTTAAGTTCCTCTGCCAAGAAACAACAGTCTGGGTACTTTGAAGCAGTGGCCTTTTGCTAATAAGGGTGGGCATTGAACACTACGCCATCTAATGGTGTGTCCGGTATAAGTGTTGAATAATAGAAACTTGTCAGCTGGTGTGTTGGACTCTGAGTGTCGTGGACATCATTTCCATTCTTATAGTGCATCTCATTTGAACTGTGAATAAATCAGGCGTGTTTAAGTAGTTAGGCGCTCACTGGAAGATGGGAGAGACCACCATGATGTCTGCATCATTCCTCTCCTGGCAGAATGGCTGAATCTCATGAAAGAGAAACATAAAGCTGTGGAACAGAATATTAAATCAATCTCTGCTTCCTTATAACCAGGGCAGCGAAGAGACCACAGTAGGGTGCGTCCTGAGTCAGGTTCTGGAACTCTCCATTGGAGGCCTGTGCCTTGCTCATTGATCCCCGTAGTCTGATGGACCTGGTCAGTTTTTAGCATTATTGAATATATGGGATATTTTCAGAAGCTTTGAATTTTATTTTGTGGGGGCCTGGAGCCTATCCCAGGCAGTACAGGGGACTAGGCTGGGGGACACCCTGGACAGCATGCCAGTTCATCACAGGGTATATACATTGAATGATTGTTTTGTGTGTATCATTTAGCCATAGGAAACTCCCGCTACATGGTGAACCGTCCCACACTCCACTGTCCCAGCATTGAAAACAACAAGTAGATGGAAACATATGGTTCTCGGCCTGGTTATTTAATCTGCTGTCAGATAAGTGATACAGTTAGGTGAATTTTCAATATTTGTTACAATTTTTAAGCCGTGTTTAAAAATACTTTCGTGTGTTTCTTGTGCGGCGTATAAACATTAAACTTATTTTAATCTTACTGCACTCTGAATGGAGTTATCTAGGCAATAGTTTGCAAATTTCGCACAAAAGTGGAAAAAACGGATATGTCTTCAGTTCCGCTCCTCCTTTACGGATCAAAAGTCGTAAATCTTTGTCGCAGAATCCCCACGATCTGACAGCGGGAATGCATTTCTCTTTTCATTGTTTTCTTTGTAAATAACAATAATCACTTTATATATAGGCTACTTATACAAGCGTGAGCACGCCTGGTTCTAAATGTCTCCGTAAAACAAACCGCTAAGTATCTCCTGCTGCTTTATTCTTGTCCTCCGGTCCGGTGCCGCTCTCCCTGCCCTGGTTCCTCCGGCCCGGTGCCGCTCGCCGCGCCGCGGTTCCTCCGGCCCGGTATCTCTCGCAACGCCGTGGCCCGGCTTGTGGGGGAGGACCGCAGGCGAGGTAAACAAGCAGCCCGTCATCAGCAGGCGGCGGGAACATGGCGGCGTCGCCACGCTCGGCTGCAGCGATCTTCCGCGGAGCCGAAGGTCGGAGGCGGCCGTGACGACCGCTGTTCCGGAGAAGACGAGCCGCGGTGAGTGCGCGGACATGCGGGGATGGTCGCCCTTGCTTTTGGGCCGGTTCTGGCATTTCGGCTGCGCAGTTAATCTGGAAATAGCTGGGGGAGGGGAATGTGAGCCGAGCCGTGCGCGTTTGGCAGCCTGGGGATCCGCTCGACCCGGCTGCCGGAGCCTCTCGACCGCCTGGCTCCGGAGACGGGGGCACCGCGGCGGACTACCGCACGGTCGCCAGAGTCCGTTATCCGCGGGAGCAGGTCGCCGCCTTCCGCCGGAGTGTCCGCGGCACTTGAGACGGCGCCGCTACTTTCGCTTTATCGCTGAGAACTTAAGAGGCTCCGATGGGGTCCGGGCGCCTTACCCAAGTTTGACCGGCTCGGCGCGGCCAGTCCTGGGCTCCCACGACCGGGCTATGAGAGTGTATCCGGTAGAGAGAGCCACGGCGTCCGGCTGCTCGTGTGAGCCGTTCCGGGGCGCCGCCTTATCTACACTGATGCGTGGCCGAAATGTGCGTTTAGGGACTGGACTGAACAGCACGGGACAGGGTAGTAGGAACACGGGTGCGGGGGTGACTGGCAGGCCGGCGCCTCATTTCGCCGGGCAGCGCTACCGTGACGCGCCCGGGCCTTGAAACTACATAATAAAGTCTCAGCTTACGTGTTTATCGGGTTCATACGCGCAGGAGGAGTAAAGGTTACAATGTGTGTGTGTGTGGACGGGTTCGTGTGTTCAAGGGTGTAGGAACCAGGGTGAACCCCTCTATCCCCCAATTTTTAACTCGGCTCCCCCCCCCCCCCCCACAAAAAAATTAGACCTTTACATTTAAATAGTTGTATCCCCTCAGTCTCACTTTCCTAGGTTTTTTGTGTCTGTGAGTGTGAGGATGTGTGTTTGTGTAAGATGTGCACGTTTACACGTTTACCATTTAACACCGCCACATACCCAGACTGCCACATTTTTCATGACAGTAAAATACCACACTGTTGTGTTCAAAAAGCAGTTTTGGGGGTTAATTTAATAATAAAATGATTCAATGGGTAGAATTCCAGGCTCAGGGGTTCGAAACTGTCCTCTGCTATATGTCCCCCTCCCTTGCTCTGTGTTCCTTGTGATGTGCCCCCCCCCCCCCCCATCCCCTCCACGTGAGTGGGGATTTCTCAACCAGTAAGACCCTGAGTGACACCCTTAGTGTCACTCTTTGATAAGAATGATTATAATCACTATTACTATTGTTCACGCTGCACTTTGTAGCCTTGCTGAAGTGACCTGTACTTTTTGTTTGATGTATAGCTTCATACTCAACATCCTTACCCAATATAAGCTGTTAATATTTACTTGGTTGCCGGTATAGTAATAGCTCATTTAATGCTCAGTGCACTTAAAATTGTTTGGTTGGCAGAAGCTCCAGCTTATAGATGTGACCATTTTAAGGGGATTTGTGTCCCATCCCGGGGACAGAAGGTAGTGTTTTCATCACTTGATCATTGTGGGCCTGATGGTTCTCTGGAGACTTTTAAGGGATGGTTAGTGGCGCCGGGTTCGAACGGGACAGCGCCATCGTCCATACATCATTTAAAAAAAATGACAGTCACGTGTTAAGATACTTTAGCAGAATGGAGTACTTAAGTGTCTTGCGATAATGAGAACAAGAGCAGCGGAGTTCCCGCAGGAGAGTGGAATCAAAGGTGATGAATCTAAGTGCCTGGACCTTAAGTGGGATCTGAGCTTTGCTGATGTGCTCCTTACAGGCCGAACACCTGACCTTGCTTGTCCTTAAACATTTTGCCGGACACGTAAACGTCCAGCTCGTCCTGCCTCGAAGGAACATCTCCAACGGTGCACAGCTTTTAACGTTTCGTGGGTTCTGACGGTCTGGTGCCATGCAGCCTGACTGAGATGGATGCGGCGTTTCCAGATGGAGACCCGGGAAGGATCTGTCCTGTTGAATGAGGCCTTGGGTCCACATTGCCGACCATCATTTTCAAGCTGAATTGCTACTTAACAGGAGAGCGAAAAGGCATTGTAAATGTTTGTGAAGCAGAGGCAGAAGTATCTTCTAAGATATGTGAGGTGTATCCTCCTCTTTCGGGCTGTCCCGCCGCGGAGGCATGCGCTGCCCCTCGTTACGTGCCGGGCCGAGCTGGGCCTGACCTTTGGATCTGCCGCGTTATTTGTGTTGGAGCATATTGCTCAAGCGGGGGAGGCCGTGGTGTGATGCGGGCATATCTGTACACCAGAGACACTGAAATTCCCGCTTACCGAAAGTTCAGGGTGTAAAAACAGCACGTGTTCTGTCTGAAACAACAGACACACACACACACGTGTGTATGCCTCTTCCGGGCTTCCGGAACGTCACCGTCGTCGTCACTGCTTTGTCATTCCACCAGGATCGAGTACCGGAGTGGGGGTCAGCGTCGCTGTCAGTGCTGGCAGTTGGAAATAAAAACCAGATCCACACCTGCTTAAACCAAAATAAATGTGTAGAGGAATGTGCTGCAGTGCTGGGCCAGGCGAGCTCAGTGTGAGCCGGAGTTAAGCTGCTTACCAAACTCCTTCATCGCTTGAGTAGAGTTTCACAATGTGAGTGATGTGTCAGTTTCGTCCGTTCGGGGTTTGAGGTGGGGATTCTTTCTTTTTTTTTCCCTGCTTTTTGCATCGGTGGTGGGTATAGAGGCAGAACACAGTGAGTCTTCACACACAATTTCCCCTGTTCCTGTAAATCATTCTGCTTGTGTTACCAGGGTCCATGTTGGACTAGTCGGATGAGCTCACTCCTAAGGATGTGCAGGTTATGCGAGCAGCCCTGCGATGGGCATGTCCACCATGTGTCACACGGCGCCGAATTGCACCTTCATATAGGTGCAGAATCCATATAGTCGTGTGGGTAACTTGTTTTCCGTAATTCTGACGAGCCACTCTGTTCCCGCGGCTGTAAGGCAAGCTGTTAAGGGCCGAAGGCCTCAGATTGGCACAGCAGCCTTGCGTGTGTGGTCGAGCGGGTTAGGACGCCGCACCTGTAATCAGAAGATTGTTGGTTCGAATCCCAGGATCGGCAGAGTGATTGGATGACCTAGCAGAGCAGCTGCAGGCTGGCTGTAGTGACTGCAGAGGAATAGACGCAATATGCCATGAGGCAAATTTCTGCTTACAATGTGTGCAATTTATCTTCGGAATGCCGCAGATCCCAGGCGTAAACAGGCCTGTACCTGTCCGAGTGGACGGGAGGGCGAGGCCCGGATGTGTGGAGGATACCGGTCCAGTGCTCAGGACCAGGGAGAAGCAGCCACACTGCCAGTGCCCAGTGTGCTGGAGGGGGCTGTGTTTCTGGGGCTGTGTCACTCACCGCAGTGTCTGCTTGCCTTTATCATTAATTCCCATTAATTAATTAGTTAACAGTGGGTCACCTAATTCACAGAGCAATTCTGAAATTGCGCTGCCCCAATTTCCCAGTTCCGTGTCGGGTTTGCGGAGTGCCCCGTTTTGCCCGGGAAGGTTTCTGAGATCTGGTCGCCCCGGCAGTACTGACGAGTCCGGGCAGTGGTTAGGGTTAGTGCCAGTTTTGAATCATCACTAACTGGTTTCACCTGCTCACTGCCATGGGAATGCCAGAGTGAAGCTGGTGGCATTTCGTGATTCAGACCCGTGTCTCTCTCCAGGCCGCAAGCAGATCTTTAGCTAAACCCACTTTATTAGTGACACAGGTGCAAACTTCTCTGACTGCAATTAAAAAATATCTGTTTGTGGTTCGTGATCCTTAGTGCTACTGTTTTATCAATATTTTGGTGTCTAACATAGTTACAGTAGAATGGGCGTGTCCTCTCCCTGCTCCCACTCTCGTACTGGGGTTCCGGCTCGTACCCGCGGCCGTCTGGGGCTTCACTGTAAATCTCAGCACACGGAGACGCTCGGATGATCACACCGCTTTGGCCGCTACTTAATCTCGCCGTCCCTTGGTGGCCCTTCCCTGCTCCCCGTTCATCCTGACACTGTCACTTCAGAAGCCTGCCGTGCACCTGGCACGATCCCCGGGTCTGGGGGTGGGACCTACCCCTCTGCCCTTAAATGCCCCCAGTAGTGCATGCTCATGCAGCAGGGTGACCCAATACCTAAGCGCAGATTCCTCTCAAGTTTGTTTTGCAGCTCAAACTCCGCTGTGTACCTTGAGTTTCTCTGTCTCCTTTTATGGTCATTGGCCATTTAGGCAAACAATGGTTAAGGTTTAACCAGTAAATTTTGAAAGAATTCCCCCTGTTTTGGGACGTAGCCCTTGAGCTGGTGTCAGCCGTCTCTCTGATTCCCCTTAATGTGGAGTCTCCCTCCTATTTGTCCCGATAAGTGCTGAAAGCAGAGCTCGGTCCTTTCTGCTGTCGTCGTGAGGTGTGACCGTAACTGCAGTGATTGCCCCTTTATCGCGCTTGAAAGTTGCAGCGGGCTCCTGGCGTTCCTTCACTGCATTTTTATCGTAGATTTTGAACATCCACGCACGTGTTTTTAATGAAAAATAAGCCGCTCTCTCCGTCTGGGATCGGGCACTGATCTGACCCAGCCCAGGTCCTTTCTGTGCTGTCCTGTCCGCCCGGGCTCCCTTCCCCTCGGTCATGTTGGTCATGTCGCTCTCAAAGTAGCACGGTAACTTCCGGAGCCAAACTTACGGACACGTCAGCTTAGTCAGAGAGGTGGCTGCTTCTTTGGGTTTCGCTCACTGCACCCCGAGCTCTTCCCTAACCGTACACGGTCGGCCCGGCCAGGACGGCAGTCCTGTCCCCAAAACCACAGGCATGCGCTGTATTATGTGTCACTGTCACTGAAATGTCACGTTCACATCTGAGTCCTTAGCGGTATTCTGTCATTTTACCTGCTTTAGATAAGTTTAAAAAATGCTTCTGGAAACAAAACACGAGTAGTTGTGAGGCTGTCAAGGAATTTATTGTATATCCGTGGCAAAGCTGTCAGTCTAGCTTCTGGGGAAATTACCAGAAAATACGTGTAGGTAGTAAAATCCTGAAAGCGGTTTAAAATGTTTATGAGCACAGCTGCTGTGTGTAGCCGTGGGCTCACAAGTGTGCAACATGCATACGCATCCCAGAGCGCAATCTGAGCACGTGAGCTGTGCGTTCTGTTTGTCTCCTGCACTCGCATTGTTGGTGATGCCGATCTACTGATGCAATTTTATTTCTTTGTTTTCTTTTTTTTTTGTTTGGTTTCAAACAAACATAAAAAATGACACCAGGCTGGTTTCTAATTCTCTCGTCCTCGTGAGATCTGATTTAAAATGATTCCCTTTTGTAAAATGCGATTCTTTCTAGTCCAAAATGCCGGTTTATCGTCTTAGATGGGGATCTCTGTAGCTGTAGCACTTCAGCCGTCGTTTTGATGAGATCGGTGTCGTCCCTTAAAATAACGTTTATTAAAGCAGAACTGATACATACTGAAAGTAATTGAATATGTGAAGTAAAAGCTGATATGCAGGAACTCTCGTTGGCGGCGGAGGGCACTGGAAGGCGGAGCTCCTATTGGTGATTGGCGGCGGAGGGCACTGGAAGGCAGAGCTCCTATTGGTGATTGGTGGCGGAGGGCACTGGAAGGCGGAGCTCCTATTGGTGATTGGTGGTGGAGGGCACTGGAAGGCGGAGCTCCTATTGATGATTGGTGGCGGAGGGCACTGGAAGGCAGAGCTCCTATTGGCGATTGGCAGCGGAGGGCACTGGAAGGCAGAGCTCCTATTGGCGATTGGCGGCGGAGGGCACTGGAAGGCAGAGCTGCTATTGGTGATTGGCG
>JAODLC010000036.1:20053115-20066840 GCA_026781145.1 Hippopotamyrus pictus | reverse complement strand
CTGCCCCCCCACCCCCATCCCCACAGAGCCCACCAGTGTAAAACATTCATGCCGGCGATCGGCTTACGGTAAATGGAGGCGGTCCTGTGAGCTGTCAGCCACTTTAAGGCCATTACTGCCCGGTGATCGTAGTACAGGCTGGGGTGGGGGTGTGCCCCCTGAGACCAGGGTGAGGATCCTGATGCCATACAGCAGCCTATTTTAGCACCCGCCCCCCTTGCTGTGCGTCCGCCCCCTTTGCTTAGAGCCCGCCCCCCCTTGCTGCTTTGTATGGGAAGGTCACGTGGTCACACGCGTGTGGCCCAACAGGGTCATGTGTGCGTTGGGCATTTAACACAGGTTGAGCGTCCTGCCGACTTCAGCTAAGCGGGAGGTTTTCACAGAACTGATCTCAGAGTGTGTGAGTTTGGGGAAGTGTGGCCATTGTGGTTTGGCGGGGGGGTCAGTTTTCGTGCCCCCTGTGAACGGGCATGAAAACGTGGGTTTCCACGCTCAGTCCTGGTGTCCTTCAAAAGGCGTTTCTCGCTACTCTTATCACGCTTGACGTGAGCTTTTAATCGCCGTCAGGGCTCAGGTGGCGACGTCCCGAGCAGATCCAGTGCTCAGCCTGAACGTCAGCGGGGTCTGAGCCGACCCGCGTTCCCACGCCGCTCGTGCCGGAGCCTGCAGCCAGCACAGAACACGACCGGGCACCACCTACACCCCGCCCTCCGCCTCTTAGCCTCACTGTGTCGGCTGCTCAATGAACACAAATGATTTAATTCAGGTGGTGACCCCACTCACTGGCTGGTGAAATCAAGCAATTTTAGAAGACATTAATGCTCTCTCACGCCCCTTTGCTGGTCACTCCTCGTCGGTGCGCCTCGTAACGAAGGCGTCCTGCTCCGGCTACAGCTACGGGCCGCCGTCACGTCACGTGGCCTGTCGGTGTGGGGCTGCGATCCCCTGTTTGTGTGCCTGTGGCTTTTGGATGGTGAGGGTTTGGTTTATGGTGACGCAGTTTGTACCCAGCCGCTTCATACGGGTTCCCTGCGGTTAGCTCTTAAACTTTACTTCGGTCTTCAGCAGTGTGGTTGTTAATTCTGTATGTCTGTGTGTGTCTTTGTGTGTGTTTCTGTCTGTCTGTCTGTCTCTGTGTGTGCGCGTGTGCGGCTTACATTGAATCCGTGCCTGATCCCTGCAGCCGTCTCTTTCAGCTTCTCTGGCCGTTCTCCCTCACCGCTGCCTAGGCAACCACAGCCACCCTGCGTTGCGTAAAGGCTCATGTGACAAACGTGTGACCAATGGAACAGCGGGTAGGGGCGAGGAAGCAGCCCCATGTGCCTCTGTAGAGTGTCACGTGACCAGCGACACATGACCCCTCATTCCCAACAGGATGCATCCCCTCGGCCACATGGGGAGTCTTCGGTTATGTCACATGTAACGACACCCCCCCCCCCCTCCCAGGGGTGAAATGAGGAATCGCACTCGCACAGATAGTGCAGAGTCCCCAACCTCATCAGGGAGGCCCTGGAGATGGTCTGGGGGTGTCAGGGCGTGAAGACACGCATGGATTTCTAGCCGGCCAGGATGAGGGGGCCGACGTGAGTCAGTCATGCCCAAAAAGCATAGTCACTAATAAATTGCATTGTTGGGAAAATGCAAGTGAATGGTTCCAATTGTGTGAGTTACTAATGAGATCTGTAGGGAAACGTTTTCCCTGAGCGGACCGACTGGCCGGGCTGAACAGGGTGACCCACTTCCACAGGGATCTAAGCCGCACTCCCTCTCCTCTGCTGTCCCTCTGCAGTTGCTGATATGTGCTGAAGATGAGCAGCGGCAGTGACCACGCCTCCGACCCCGCGAGGGCGGAGTCTCGCAAGCGTAAGGAGGGTCCGACTGACCACCTAGGACCCAGGTAAGTGTCGATCTCGCCGTTTCTTCCTGACCGGATAAGGGGCGTTATTTCTGTTCCTGAGTAGCGTCATTTTTTCAACTGAAGCGCTGTTGGTCTGGGTAGGGGGCGGGGACGGGGAAGGGCTAATGATGATGTCATCACCCTTCCTTTACATGAACATATACAGCCTCGGAGCCCAGCTTCGATGTAATCCCCGACCATGTCCCCTCAGTGCATGTGACGAGGGCCCAGATTGACACGATGCTGGCGTGTCATACACACATACCACTCTGTCGGTTTAATAACCCAGGTCCTTTATTCCGTGGTCCCCCCCCCCCCCCACCCCGCGTCCACAGCCCCAAACGCACCATTGAGCGGCGGAACCGCGAGCATGAAAATAAGTACATCGAGGAACTGGCCGAGCTGATCTTCGCCAACTTCAGCGACATCGACAACTTCAACGTCAAGCCCGATAAATGCGCCATCCTCAAGGAGACCGTCAAGCAGATCCGCCAGATCAAGGAGCAAGGTAACGGGGGCCGCCGTGTTGAGAGGTTGACTGTAATGTGTGATGTCGCTCCATCTGGACTTGCGGATGGTGGTTCAGTTTTGGCTGGGTCCAGTTCTCTGGTCAATGGCTGGCCCTGTTCTCAGGCTAGTGCCTGATCCATGGGGCTTGCTAAGGGTCTTGGGGTTGAGTCAGCTTCCTGGAGGCAGTTTGTGATTCACGGTTAGGGGGGTGGCTGCGTCATTCCGGGCGGTGTGATGCAAGCGTGTAGCGCCAGCGCAGTGACACCTACAGTCCCCCCAGCGGGATTCCGACCAGGGTCCCTCTGATGCTTCCCAGAGTGTGTGGGCTCTCTGAGCGGCCCCAGGGACACATGGGCCTGCCATCCTGCTCCATTCCCTTCTCCAGCTCGGTTTCTCCGCGCTCTTCGCCGACGTCGACGAGTACCGCGGCTCAGGCTGCTGCTCTTCTCCCGTCCACTTCACCTAATTAGTATCCCTGGCAACCGTGCCTTTGCTGGCCTGTTTGGATTCGTGGCGCTCTGGGTAATTAGGCTGACGTTTCCTTCGAACGTCCCTGCTGTGCCTCTGCAGAAATGATTGAGTTCTAATTTTATCGGTTTTTGAAAATCGCTAATCAGATGTCAGTAGCATGGGAAGCTTAGTAATTTGGAGTTTTTCAGATTTTTTTTCTTGTATAAATTTTTGCCTTCAGTATAGGATGCTGGAAGTGTTTAGGAATTAGCCGTCTTACATGATACCGCTTTATGTACTGACACAGTGGAGGATCTCGCTTCAGAGTGTCTTCCTTTGCATGGTATTTCAGTGTGATTCGCTTGGGAAGGCCCGGCACGTCGACCTCGTTCCAGGATGCTCTTACTCTACACGGGCTCCTTGGCCTCTCTGACACGGGCCCCCGTCCTGTGAATGCAGCCCCTGTGCTGGGACCCAAACATGCCAGCCGGCCTGTGACTCTGTGACTTTGCTCTGTGGATGTGACCTCTTTTCGGCAGACGTGATGGGGGAACGATGTCTGGTGGTGATGGGTCCCATGGGGGCCAGGACCAGTGGGGTCATGGGTTTAACCCTGACCCCGTAGCTGACGTGTTACACGTATGTTTATAGCATGTATTGCTTGTGGTTTCCCACTTTTTTCAGGCTGTTCTGGCTGTATAAGATATCCTCTGATTGTCACATTAAAGTTTCACCAATTCTTTACGTGGGGGCGTGGGGGCAGGCCCTGAAGTGGAGTAGCTGCTGACTCAGCCCTCTGCGGGGGTGTCAGGCAACTTACCTCTAGCGTGTGCCTCTTACGCACTTTTCCCACAGCCATGCCGGTCTGCTGTGCCCTAACACACACCCCCCCCCCCCCCCCCCCCCCCCCCGACAGTGTGTTCAGTCGCTGACTCTGTACGAGGCTTCAGTGAAAGTGGCCCATTGCTGTTTTGACTGGGCAATCTCGATCATTCATCTCTTACTTCAGTTGCAGCACCAATACAAACCAATTACCTTTACACCAGCTGGGCTGTGGGTCCCAGTCAGCCTGCAGGGGGCGTGGGAGCTCGTCCCTTTGCTTGGCCCCTTGTCCTGTGTGCGTGGGGTGGGCTCATCTCGCTCCTGTTTCTACCTTGTGCTGTGTACCATGCTGTTTAGTATTCCTCTCCCGTCTTGGCTCGCTCATTCCCGGTTCTTTCCTGGAATGGTGGGGGAACATCCTGGGGTGTTTTAATGCGTGATTTGCGTCCTGACTCACCCCATACCGATCTCCCCCCCCATCCCCACCCGCAGAGAAATCCTCCACGACAAGCGATGAAGAGGTCCAGAAAGCGGACGTCTCGTCCACAGGGCAGAGCGTCATTGACAAGGACGCCCTCGGACCCATGATGCTGGAGGTGGGTGTTTCGGCGTGGCAGGGGTCTACGGGGGTGCCGGAGCGGGTGGCACAGGGAAAGTGGGAATCGCTGATGTGCAACATGACGGATAAGCCCATCGTGGCAGACGGTGTCCCTGCACTCTGTATCGAACCAGGCATCTGGGAAATGTAGTTAACTAAGCCGCTGCGTCTTAGCTGTGATGAGCTTAATCTTCAGCCATGGCTTTACATTCCGAACAATCGGCTGTGGTCCCGGTCTGGTTGGCGACCATGGATCACTGTCGCCTTCCGGACCAGAGCTCGGTTCAGAGCGGGTGTCAGTACCAGGCAGAGGGAGAGTGTCTATCTGTCAGGACCCATAAGAGGAAGCAACACTGAGCTTGTAGTGCCGGCCCTGGCCCACGGTGTGGGATGAGGTGGGTGTGGCTCTGCTCGTTAAGCTCGTCACGGTCGCCCCCTTTTCAGGTGGTAATTAGCTCACCACAGACAGAGGGTGAATTACTGGGGGGTTCAGGGTTTTTCTGTCATTCTCTGTTGTCGTTCTGCTGTACGTCTTTGCTCCTAGATGACGGATTACCACAATTTCCCCCCCCCCCTCCGTGGTGGAGGTCGGCGTCCCCGCCGTATGGAGAACCTACGCTCCCTCTGTAGGGCAGGAGCGCAATAGTGTTAATCGTATTGGTGAATCTCCAGGATGGCTCAGTGGGCTAGGCCTCTGCAGCTGTGATCAGAAGGTTGCTGGTTTGCATCCTGGGCTCGGCACTAGGCCCTTAACCCAGAACCCCCTCCGAAATTCTACAGGGTCACTGGATGGAGGGCTCACCCTGCTCTTGGACCCCAAGCTTCAGTCTCACATCTATATGTGTGTCTGTGTGTGTGTCAAAAAAGGAGATTGTGATGGAATATGCAAAAAGAAGCATCCTGAGATGCATGTAAAGGTACACGGCAAATTCTCATTTTATTTCACGTCACGGTGAAACCCCCCCCCAACTGCACAGGCCCTGGACGGCTTCTTCTTCGTGGTGAACATGGATGGGCACATCGTCTTCGTGTCTGAGAACGTGACGCAGTACTTGCACTACAACCAGGAGGAGCTAATGAACACCAGTGTGTACAGCATCCTGCATGTGGGCGACCACGCTGAGTTCATCAAGAACTTGCTGCCCAAGTCACTTGGTAAGCCTGTCCACCACCCCCACAATGCACTGCTTCCACTATGCTCTCTGCCCTCACTATGCTCCGCCCTCACTATGCTCCGCCCTCACTGTGCTTCATCGCCATTTTTCTCTGTCCTGACTATGCACTTCTTCCACTATGCTCCGCCCCCACTATGCTCCGCCCCCCCCATGCTCTTTTCCTGAGGACTTTCTCATCGCTAATATCACACTGGTGGTTTCTTCTGAGTGCGCGTGCCACATGTGATCTAGCTGGTGCGGGCAGCGGGCCCTGGTGTGACGCCTCTTTCCCATGACACCCTCCCCAGTGAACGGCGCCCCCTGGTCTGGTGAGAACCCCCGCAGGAACAGCCACACATTCACATGCCGCATGCTGGTGAACCCGCAATGCGAGGCGGACGAGGAGGCGCGTGGTGGTGCAGAGGCGCGCCAGAAGTATGAGACCATGCAGTGCTTTGCGGTGTCTGAACCGCGCTCCTTCACTGAGGAGGGCGAAGGTGAGTCTCCAGGGGGGAGGGGGATTCACTGGGGGTCCTACAGGTTGGAATGGGACGGGTCCTGCCAGGGTGCCACCCTGCTCCAACCGCCACAGGTGACCCGGTTTCTGTCCGCTTCTCCGTACAGACCTGCAGTCATGTCTGATCTGCGTGGCCAGGAGAATCCCCATGAAGGAGAGGCCGGCTCCGACCCAGGAGAGCTTCACCACCCGGCAGGACCTGCAAGGTGCGGGTGGGAGGGGGCCTGTTAGGGGTGCCACAGATCACAAAGCCCACGGTTCCGATCATATCACAGTTTTTGAGTCACGGATCAGATCATTTTTCGGGGGACGGGCAAGGACGTCCATCAGTATCTTTACTGTCTTGCGCCGAAATCACAACTTATTTTTCACTTCATCTCAGCATAGCCAAAGCTGTTCTCTCGATCAAAAGTTATTTTCTTGAACGCAGAAGAAAACTTATAATTTTAGGAAAACAAAAGTTATAATTACCCACACAAAAGAGAGAAGCAGATTCCATTAAGAATCCCGTGTCTGATGCTATTGAACCTACACAGGTTTTTTTATTGCAATCCAGTCAAATGTGAAATTGCGTCGTATGTGCCATACATAAAGGGGGGGCATTCTCCCCCATTGTGAGAAATCGATGTCAAGCCCTGAATGCATGTCCTCCATGGACCTCTGTAACACCTAGAATTAGGGAACTATTACTTTAAACAGTATCAGCGGCTCTTATGGTTCAACTTTGCATTTAATCTTTGGGGGGGGGGGAATCAATCACGGTATATTCAACCATTAGTGCCCACGTCAAACCACTCAGATCCAGAAGGAAGGCGGCTTTGTCGTTTTGCTCCATGCCCCCGCTTAACGGTGGCTCTGCCCTTGATTCTGCCCCCCTCCCCCCCCCCAGGTAAGATCACCTCACTGGATACCAGTCTGCTGCGGGCCTCCATGAAGCCGGGCTGGGAGGACCTGGTGCGGCGCTGCATCCAGCGATTCCACCTGCAGAGCGACGGCGAGATGTCCTTCGCCAAGCGGCACCAGCAGGAAGGTGAGTCGGGCTCGGCAGCGGTGGCATCGCGCGTGCCAGTGCGACAAGTCTCACGCCCCTGTCCCCCCCGCAGTGCTGAGGCAGGGACAGGCCTTCAGCCCCATGTACCGCTTCTCTCTGTCTGATGGCACCATTGTGTCGGCCCACACCAAGAGCAAGCTGGTGCGCTCGCCAGCCACCAACGAGCCGCAGCTCTACATGTCACTGCACGTCCTGCAGAGGTGAGCATGCCCCCTCCCCACCCTGACCCTCTTCAGCAGGGATGACGTTCTGTGACGGCCGCCGGTCTCTTCCCCGTGTGTCTGAGGAGGGCTCTGGGCCTCACTCTGCCTCCTCACGACCCTCTCACGCCATGTTTTGCTTCTCTTGCCTCTCCGGCGCCCCCTAGAGAGCCGCCGGTGTGCAGCATGAACCCGGAGCTCGGCTGCCCGGGGATGGGGAAAACGATGGGTCCCGTCTCTTCCGGTGGTGTCCCGCCTAGCATCCAAACATCGGAGGCCCCCGCCGGCGGGAACCCGGGCTTCGCCGCCGCCGCCGCTCTGAAGGAGCCGCCTCACGGGTACCGCTTCCGTGGCCCAGGACCCAGCCACCCGGCAGCCCCTGTCCAGGCTCCTAAGTATGGCCTGCGGATGGGCAGCCCGTCGCAGAGCAGCCCCTGCCTGGCTCCTGGCCCCCAGGCCACCATGATGTCGCCCCGCCACCCCGGCAGCCCCCGTGTGCCTCCCCCGCAGTTCTCCCCTGCCGGCGTGTGTGGTGGCCCAGGAAACGGCCACAGTTATACCAGCACATCGTTGAACGCTCTGCAGGCGCTCAGCGAGTGTCACGCGGTCCCGGTGGGCTCGCCCAACCCGCACGCCCTCGCCAAGGCTTACGGCGAGCAGGGCCCCCCGGACCCAACCCAGCAGCAGGAGGCCCCCGTCGAACCCAAGGAGGAGAAGGAGAGCCCCCCCGGGCAGTACGGTGGCAGCGGCAGTGAGAGGCCAGAACTCCAGGGCCGGTCCCACGAGGGGAAGAGCCACACCAAGCTGCTGCAGCTGCTCACCAAGACGGAGCCTGTGGACCCGTCCTCTCCCGCAGCCCCGGGGGACCCCGCCTGCAAGGACACCCCGGGCGGCGGAGGGGTTGGGGCCCATGCCACCTCGCTCAAGGAGAAGCACAAGATCCTGCACCAGCTGCTGCAGAACAGCACATCGCCCGTGGACCTGGCGCGGCTCACCGCCGAGGCCACCGGCAAGGAGCTGTGTCCGGACGGCACGGGGGCGGCCGAGCTCGGCGGCAAGCAGGAGCCCGCCAGCCCCAAGAAGAAGGACAACGCGCTACTGCGCTATCTGCTGGACAAGGACGACTCGCAGGAGAAGGCGGGCCGGGGGGCGGAGCCGGGCGATGGAAAGGCGGAGCCCAAGCTGCCTGTCGTTAAGGCCGAGAAGCCGGATGGCAGCTGCGACCAGTCAGTGCAGGTGAGCCTCCGGGGGGTGGGGGGGGTAGGGGGGGTGCCCGTTGCATGAGCGTCTCTCCGGCCTTCAGTGCCTTCAGGTGGGTTGTCTAAGTACGATGACGAGGTGTGAGTCCTGTAATTTCCACCTGTGCTTTCCGGGTCGTTCTTTTTGCTTTGTTGCGCCTACCTGCACCCCCTAGCTGGGTCTACATTGTGTGTAGTGGACCTGAGTCTCCAGAACAGGACGCCTCTCCAGTGCGGGTGTTTAAACAAGCCGCACTGTCCCAGGGACCGCGAATAGCGTCAGGGCCCGAGTGTCCACTGTGAACCCCTCCCCCTCCTGTCCGCAGTGAGTGCTGGGGTGGGGGTGGGAGTGGGTTGAGGGGATTGATTAAAAGCCTCCCCCCCCTCGTATGACAATGAGCCATATGCTGGTTCGCACGGCCAGATCCTCATGGCCAGAATACGGGGTTGAGGAGGGGGGGCTGCATTGGAGTCAAAACAAACTGAACCCCCCCCCCCCCCAAGCGTGACACACCAGCCATGTGTCAGGTGACTGTGTGTGTTCCTTTTGCCGTGACAGGGACAGACACAGGCATGCAGGTTCATACACTGCATTGCTCGGAGGGCTATGCGTCCACAGGGCAGTGTGAGGTTAGGGACACACCTACAACCCCCCCCCCCCCACCAAATCTGTGGCCAATCTGAGCTTGTACCCTCCGTCATGGCCACACCTTATCACAAGCAAGAGGACGGTGATCCGTTTGCTCGAGGAATTACCCCACAGACAGAACCGAGCGGCTCCCCCAGCCCTCCCTCCCCCCACAGGAGAAATAGGGGGGGGGGGCTCTGGCAGCAGGCAGTGTGACAGACGACTCGGGCTCAGGGACTTACATCATCGCTGACCTCCCTAGGGACTTTTCTCTGCCACTTGTACTCAGCCACAATTCCCGCTTCTTCACTTGCAAAGAGATCCTGATAAGAAAGCCGGGTGAAGGACCCCAGACCTGGGGGGGCACTTATAAGGTGCAGGACACCCTGCCCGGGCACAAGGAGCTGCTCTGCTCTGGCCTGCATCGCTCACTCTCTCATCATTGTCGTCCTCGTCGTTGTTGTTGTTGTTGTTGTTGTTGAAATCAGGTTTGCTGCCCCCTTTTGGCGGTGAGGGGAAAGAGTGTCTTTAGGTTTTCTCCTGTTTACTTGCTTTATTTGCGAAGGCTCTATCAGAGCAGGGCTTTTTTTTTTCCAATTACTACATTTATAATACCTGCTGTCTTTAATTAGATGGACCGATAGATGCTCAGGGTAGATTCCGCTTCCTTAAGGAGGCCTCTGTGTAGCGAGTAGCTGCATTAGCCGTATCAGACTGCGTCCGCGTGATGGGTTTGGGTCCAGAACTAGGACCTTTTGGGAGGTCGGCATTTCGGAGCGTGTATAAACAAGTAAAAGTTTCTTATGTGAAATCAAAGCGCGGTTTATTTTGAGGAAGACCCTCCCCACCCCCGTCCCCCGCTCCACCCCCCCCAGAATAGCAGGCAGATCATTACCATGCGTTGCGGATAATGTGCCTGTACTCGGCTGGGTAACCTCCTTCCTCGCGGTGCCGGTCGCCCTACTTCTCTCCGGAATCCGCCTCTCGGATTCCCCCTCTCCTCCCGTCCCCTTGTCCCGGAGCACGTCTCCCGCGACCTCGCCGGCTCTCCTGTAAACTTTTCCCGTTACTGTCGGTGGGGGCGTGTCAAAGGTCAGAGGTCACCTGCATGAGTGTGGTCTGCAGTTATTCGCATTCCTACTGGGGATTTTATGTTGTGGATTTTATGGGGGGGGCAATTTAACCCTGATGTACCTGCTGATGGACTGAGCTGGCCACCTGGGGGCACAATGCTAGCAGAACAGCAGTTAAAATTCGGACAGTGTTCCCCTTCCTCCCAGTGCAGCCTGAATTGGAATCCAGTGCATTGGGGGAGATTGGTGCAAATCTTTAGAAATATGAAATTAAAAAAAAATTTAAAAAGCAGGACGCATCTGTGGTGGATCGTAGTGAATTTGTGGTCGAGTCAAAGAGAGAGAGACTAACAAGCGGGGTAACTCGTACAGGTGTGGTGTGACCCTGATTCTGTGTCTGTGCGTGTCCGTGTGCACACGCATGTCGTCCTGCTCCCAGTCCAGCGAATTGGACCACATTCTGGACGACTTGCAGAACCAGCACCCGCTGTTCCCGGAGAGTCGGCCCATGTCGCTCCCCGCAGCCATGGACAAGCAGTCCATCATTAACGACATCCTGCAGATCACCGGCGAGGGCGGGCCCAGTCCGGGTCCCGCCCCCATCCCCGGGGGCCCCATGGCACCGCAGAAGACCTTCCCCGGCATGGCCCAGAGCAGTGAGTACGGCGCCCCCTCCGCCTCTGTCCACCACGCCGACGGCAGCGCTGACGCCCTCCCTGCTCCTGCCGCCCGCCTAGGTTTCGGGGCTCCCAGACCGGGCCCACCGGGGAGGGGCCCACCGGCACGCAGCGTCTCCCTGGACGTGAACATGGGGCCGCAGAACTCCCAGGGGCCCTTCCCTGCCGTGAGGAGCAGCAGTATGCAGCAGGTCATGCAGCAGGTCATGATGGGGAACCAGGCAGGCATGGTCAGCGCAGGTGAGAGCCCAGGGGGCTTGGGGGGGGGGGGACAAGGGCGAGCTAATAAGGACAATGCTCCTGCTCACCTGAGTCCGCGTCGCCCTGAGTCCGCGTCGCCCTGAGTCCGCGTCGCCCTGAGTCCGCGTCGCCCTGAGTCCGCGTCGCCCTGAGGCCGCGTCATGCCGCGCCCAAGAGCAGCAGGACTTCCCTGTCACACTAGGGGCCTCAGAATGAGTCTGGGGTGGGATTTTTTTCTTCAGGGGGTGGGACAGGGATGCCAGTATGCGGTGCAGATTACCGGTAGAGGCTCAGACTCCCGCTGGAAGACTGAAGGGTTTCCCCCGTTTGATGTCAGTGTGACGAAAACCGCAGCCGGAAAGTTTCCGTGTCGCCCTCCTTCCGCTGCGCCCCCGCGTTGCGTGGAGGTGATACTGCGCAGCTGATAGCTGGCATGTGGGCGTGCTGAGTGACGCACTTCCTAAGGAAGGAAGTGGGGGGTGACCTGCGTCGCCCCAGGGGCCCTTTAGCATTCTGCGCTGCTCTGCCTCCCAGCGAGTACGCAACTCGTCTCTCCCCCTCCCTCTCCCTCTCTCATCCCTCCCCCCTGAACCCCACACAGGAATGCTTGGTGCTAACCCCCCTAGAGGCGGCATGCCAGGAGAGGCCTGGGGCCCCCGGGGGCCCGCTCGCATGCCCCCCAACTCCGCCGCCGGCATCCCCATGCGGCCCAGCAGCCAGCCCCCACCCCGGCAGATGCTTCAGCCGCAGATGATGGCCGCTGGTGAGTCTCCTCTAGCCAGTTTTTGGGGTGGGGGGGGGGTTCCTTCATGGGGTGCTGTTGTGGGACTCCAGCTTGTCCTTGACTTTCAAGCTTGCCTCTCCTCGCTGCTTCCCGAACCAGCACAACCGGACCTGGACCTGGGTATGCCCGGAGGCCAGTTCTCACAGCAGCAGGGCCCATCCAATCAGACGGCCCCGTGGCCTGATAGCATGCTGCACATGGAGCAGGGGCCCTATGGCGGCCAGAACAGGTATGCCCAGCTCCGCCCACGTCTCTGATGACACAGCGACACAGGGATGTGCTCAATGTCCTGGGCTCTGATAGGCTGGGATAGTTACCCCCCCCCCCCCCAAGAAAAGGGCCACCTGAGGTTGCAGCATGCTAACCTGTGCTTGTGCTCCCACAGACCTGCGTACGGGGGCCCCCAGGAGGAGGCGCTGTGCCCACCCCCACCAGCAGAGGGCCCCACCGACGAGGGGAACTTACTGAACCAGCTGTACAGTGCACTGAAGGACTTTGATGGCCTGGAGGAGATCGACCGTGCTCTGGGCATTCCTGCTCTGGTCAGCCAGGTAACAACGCTTCTGCGTCCTGTATTTGGGACAGGCTCCATACCCAGTGCCGCCTGGTTCTGACGGTGCCGCGATTCTGTGAATCCCGGCCAGCAGGGCCAGGCGGTGGAACCGGACCACTTCCAGGCGCAGGATCCTGGGCTGATGATGGAGCAGAAGCCCCCCGTTTACGGGCAGCAGTACCCCGCAGCCGGTCACATGACGCAGGGCGGCTACCCCATGCCGGACCCCAGCTTCCACCCCATGGGCCAGATGGGTCAGCGGCCCGGTTACTCCGTGATGCGCATCCCGACCCGGCCGGCTCTGCGGGCCGCCCCCGGGGTACCCAGCCCACCCAACGCGCTGAGACTGCAGCTGCAGCACCGGCTCCAGGCCCAGCAGGTACTGCTTCCCACCTCCTCCCCCGCCCCCCAAACCAGCTCAGGAGTCTCACCCGTCATTCTGCCGCGTACTGAGACGGACCCCCCTCGACCCGGCAGCAGGCTCTATCATAGTGCAGATTCAGCACCCCCCCCCCCCCCCCCCCAGCACATCCTACAAAGCGGCTCTCAGTCGTCATCAGGAGCAGTGCATCAGTGTCACATACACGCCGAAGTCCGTCTGTCGTAACCCAGGGAGACGATGGCGCTGGGGTGTGTCGCTGGTGCCTTTCTCCATTTTTATATGTTTAGACTTAAAACTTATAACAATCCCTCTGATTAAATCTCGTTAGCCAATATGTTTGAGAAGTTGTGTATTAAAACTACACAGAAAAAGTTAAGCACCCAGACGGAGTGGTGGAAATTAAATGAATCTCCACGTGGCGAAAGGTCATGTGACTGTATTGCAACAGAGTTGGCAGTATGGGCACACTGCTGGTCCCATGTCAGTAGGGTGTGGCGCCCCCTGGGTCTCGATACATGAGGCGATACAGTGAGGAAGGGAGTCGTACAGCCGTTGTATCCTCTCCTGCGGCCCACAGCTGTTGTAACTGGCCCTCGAGATCCTGCAGATTGGCACCGGGTCTGAGTTGAGGTCCAGGCTGATCCCACACATGTTCAGTTGGGGAAAGATCGGGGGACCTGGCTGGGCACGCGAGGACCTCAACGTGACGCAGGCAGTCCATAGACACACGCGTCGTGTGTGGATGGGTGTTGTCTTGTTGAAAGACTGTACCAGGGCGCTGTCTCAGGAGGGGTAAGACATGCGGACGCAGGATGTCACTGAAGTAGCGCTGTGCCGTCAGGGTCCCCCAAATGACTACCAGCGATGACCTGAAGTCATACCCTATGGCTCCACACACCATGATGTCATACCCTATGGCTCCACACACCATGATGTCATACCCTATGGCTC
>JAODLC010000036.1:20034332-20045512 GCA_026781145.1 Hippopotamyrus pictus | reverse complement strand
CCCGGGGATACGGCCCCCCCCCCCCCCCCCCCCCCAAGGAGACAGGCCGTCACTTGTCTGCTCAGCGGCGCCCCACCCCCCCCTCATCAGGCGTGACCTGGGGGGGGGGGCTCCCCCAGCCTCCAGCCTCCAGCTCCTCATCCAATGAATGTATTCTTCTCTGGGGACGACCATAACCTTCTCGATCTCATCTCAGCCAAAGGACCATGCGTGGTCCAGGCCCACCCCCCACCCCCAAAGCAACCTGGGGGTCCCCCTGCTGTCCCACATGTCCACAGTGTTCTCAGTTTGACCATTTTTGCATTTTTCTTTTTTTCACTGTTGTTTTTTTTTTTTTTCTTTGTGTGTGATCAAGGTTTAAAGGATTTTAACTGAATCATTATAGGCAGTGGTGGTAGCGTGTCAAGCTTTCAAAATGCTGTACAATTGTTCAAATGGTTTGTATTATAAGACTACTCTGGTCTAAAAAGAGGTTTATAGTGTGTTAAATTAAGTTTTGTTGTGTATAATTTTTTTTCCATGACTATATGAACTGTTGGTAAGCAAAGTGAACTCGCGATCGGTGTCTCAGGGGTGCAGTGTAATTAAACCTCAGAGAACTATCTCTGTAATGTCAAAAATATGGATTTCTCTCTGTTTTGGTCTATGATTTTTGAAATAATAGACTCTTGTGGTTGCGATAATGGGGGGGTGTGAGTAAGGTGTACATAATGATTAAAATGTCTGTTTTTAATTTAAGTTCTTTCTCTCTCCCAGGCCTGGTCTTAACCGCTTCTGGTCCGAGAGTAAGGTTTTCGGGCTCGGGGTTCGGGGTCTGCAGCTGTTTGTCGCAGAGAAGCCCTGCAGGGTGTACAGTGTACAGATGTCGCCTGCTTCTCGCTGCCCGGCGTAGATAGATAGGACAGGGCCCGTGTCAGTCAGCCAGCCCGAGCTGCGTGCTGTACTTGCTGACGGCAGCTAGCTGGCGTGAGCGTGCCTGTGTGTCTGTAACCAAGCAATAACTATCCAGCGAGAGCCCAGCCCTGTTTTATTTTGTACAGTTTTTCCTTCTGAAGGCACGTTTCACTCCCCTGGTTTGAATCAGTATTATTACTATGGTTTTTCTCGTACGGGTCTGAGGAGGGCGAGGGCAGTGTGACGTATCTCCTAGGGGTCGCCCTCGGGGTGTGCAACCAGCTTCAGGGCTTGTGGGGCTTAATAGTCGATCCGCCCCTGATCACCCGCCCCCCCATGCCCGCTGCACCCCCCTGCTGGTATTGACTCAACCGCCGAGTTCCCGTGCAGCTCGGACTCCCTGCGGAGTCAGTGTACACCCCAGGTGGACTCAGCCAGGTGCCAGTGCTGTGCCTGACCCCCCCACCCCCCCGATGGTCACAGCGACCGCAGACATTAACATGGTATGCAGGCTGCAGTGGGACCCGCTGGCCCTGCGTCGGGTCACCCGGGGGCCCCCTGCTCGCGCCACCATTTCGGCAGGTATTTCCACGTGCGCGACCTCGCAGTGTCCGCCGGCACGGGCCGTTCTGGCCACGCCCTTTTCTGAGGTGTTCTAGTGACCCAGCCATATCACACAGAGAAACAAGCCAAATTTCCTTGCCTTTGAAAGATTGACGGTCCAAATGGGTGCTGGGAGCAAGCTCTGTAACTTTGGGGACGGTTTGATGACAGGTCCTGCTCGAGGAGCCCGAGAACGAGACGATGTCTGGTCCTCAAGGTAAGAGACAGAGAAGGGTCTGCAAAGCACCTTGGGAGGCTCCATCACCACACCGGATGTAAACGAAAGACTCGTCTCCATAGTGACTCGAGTCACCATTACATACATGGTGTTGGGGCACACGGCTCTCGAGAAGGAACCTTCCGGGCCGCTCCTCAACCTGGGGTGGGAGCTGTTCTCCCTCTGCCTGACTCTGCTCTCTCTCACGAGGGATTTGGGTTTCTGCTCCCTTTAAATCGCTGTAGAAGCTGGTGTCAGCTCTGATCTCTCCGTTTATCAGGGCTGGCTTGTTTGTACTATGTTCTGCTGATATCACCGCGTTTTTATTCGATTCCGTGTTCTAGATAAATGCTGGGATAAATAATGGAACCCTTTTAAGATATCCAGTTTTACTGACAAAAAACAAGTGCACCACTCCCTTCGCAAAAATCCAAAGATTGTCATCAATTTTAAAAGAAACACAAGCCATGAAGTGTAGGATGAGTTTGACTACCCTTTTGTAGTATTTCTACACGGGCAATAGTGATGAGCACGATGAAACTATTTGCCTATAAACTGAAAAAAAATGAATTTGCAAAATTTTGTCGCTACTTTTTTGTTTTAGTTTTAGAAATTTTTGAAAACTTAATTTCTTTTGTATAGTCCGCCAATTTCTTAGCTAAATGCAAGACTCTTGAAATGCTAAAACTTTAGCACAATGCCTTAGATCTGATTCTCTGTCCTGTATATTCCTATGAGGTTGTCAGTTGTATTATATTTGTATAGTGTTTGTGTACGACAGCGGATGAGTGCGTCTCTCGCAGCCTTTCCCGCCGGGCGCCCCCTTCCGGCTCCCCGGCTGATCCCCTCTGCTCATCATCTCCCATCTTCTCCCTGGTCACTCGTGGGCTCATATTATTTGTACAGTTTGTTTTTCATGGACCGTGTTATGGGTTACGGATATAAGATGATGCAACGGTAAATTTAAGCAATATGTACATTTACATGGACTCTCCGGCAGAAGCTGGCAGTGTCGCGGGTTAAGACGTGTAATTTTCCCAGCTGTGTTGTTCACATTAAACATAACGTTGTTCACCTGCACTGGTGTTTGTAATGTTAGCGTGAGCATTTTATGCAAAGTTAGATATACTGAGAGAACTTTAAACACATTTATGCAAGTTGTCGACTAATATTGCTTTGCTGATGCTATTTGATGTTAAATAATACCGTTGTAAATAAAGATTTCTGTTACTGCAGCGACCCTCTGGTCCGTCTGCTTCCTCCGGATCGGGGCTCAGGGAGGGCACGCCGCAGCATTTTTCGGATGATATTAATTCATTTTGCTGTCAGGTTTTTGTTCTTTCTGATTTTTTAATTTAGACCACATTGTTTCCAGTAAGTTCCTCGCCCATGCTCCCCGGTCCAAGTCCGCTCGCATGTCGTGGCGCCCCCCGGCGGTTGCCTGAGGCTCAGCCTTCCCTGCTGCTAAAACCTGTGAACTGCATTTCTGGTTGATTTATTTCAGCTTCATGTATTTTAGGACAGTATAATAACCACGGGGGTGGTCCTAACGAATTAGGCCGAAAAACACCCGGTAGTTAAAGCGAATTTGCTAAATGGGGTCCGTGTGCTACCGATGGCAGACTTCACCCTTGTTTCTGTGTCTGTATGCGTGTTTTAATAGGCCTATTCATTTATCATTTTATTCCTTTAGTTTTCAGCGGAGCCTGGGTTTAGTCGTTACCGAACCATCACCTTGCCTCTTTTTTAATATGCAAATATGTAGTTTTACCAAAAATCGTTTTTCTCTAAGTTACAGTTTGAGTAGTCCCTACGGATTGGTCTGATTATCGCTAATATTTTTGTTTACAACGTTTTGGATAAATGCCTTCAAACTTCGGTAACCTGTAAGTAACAATGAGTGCGATCAGCCGAAACTCAATTTCAGCACCCTAATTACTAATTATTGGTATAGGCCTAGTCCAGTTAACCGTCCTATGGTGTTGGGGTCGGCACTAACCCGTTTGTAAGTTTAAAATGCGTAAAAGCACCACATTTGTTTAGTGCATCAAAGCTTTTTGACTTTGTCAGGAACCTCTATTAAACAAAATATACTTTTTTTTTTTTTTTTTTTTTTTTTTTTTTTTTTTTTTTTTTAATTTCGCTAGGCAAGGCATGCCCATGCATGTAAGGCAAGATAAGACCAATTCAGTTTTTTTATATATATAATTCTCCTGATTGTTTATTTTACCATTATTTTTTTATTGAAAACGAGAGGTATGCTGTCAAAAGAAAGGTCCAGAAAGCCACACCGAAAATATTAAGACCAATCTTTTCATGGATAAGAAAGCTTAACAAGGTAACCATGAGGTTAGAAACAAATTGGATGATAAAATTATTGTTTTGATGGTAGTTTATGGCTGATTTAATAACATAGGAGATAGGAACAGGAAATTAACACAGGACAAAGGTTACATTTCTATAATTGCAAAGTTTGATTCCGTGTCTTGTCACCTCTGTTCATACACTAGTTGCTCAGGTATCTTTAGTTCTGAGTATTAGCTGCACCAGTATCCAACACCCGGACCCTCGTGGTTATCGATCTTCACAAAGACACGTCATTAGTTATAAACTGCGCTTATCTGCATGTAAAACATATCGCGCTTCATATGAGGTCAAATCAGTTTCTTAACAATGAGCTATACTATGCGAATAGAAGTGAATTTTTTTTACGTAAAAGTAGATAATTATCTTTCTAAAAAGAGTAACCTACATTTAGGATGTGGTGTAAATCAAATATCCACCAGAATCAAAAATTGAAATAAACTATATGACTATAAACCAATAGATATTAAGAAGGCTTATCTGTATCTGTGGACTCATCACGACCCGTATTTCGTGTCATTAAACGGAATATAGTTCGTGGAAGTAAAAGGTATAGAGCCGTCATTACCCTAATATAAACTATCGACTGTATTGTAGCGGGAATTTCCATTTTCATCCTTACACTTAATTACTGACAAATGTGCATTTCTTTCTGGGTTACAAAGATCTGTCTTAAATTACCTTTAGTGTTTTGAGTTTTTTATTATTTAAAATCAGAAAACTAAGAAAAAGAAGTTACTATTATCAACATAATTTTAAAAATCACGCAAAGCTGGTTACTACGTATTTCTAAATAAACTTTTCTGTTGAATTTAGACACGCTGCGGTAGAATTGAGGATTCTCTTTTCATCTGTATTCGCATATAAAAAAGACAATTTTCGATATTTGAAAAATATTCTAGGAAAAGGGTTTATTGATATTTTGCAAGTAGCGGTTTGGGGCGACATTAAAATCGGCTATAAGATTATTAATCAAATTTTATTTGAAATTTTCAGTGAATGGTAAAAAGTACTAAAATATCCTATAATATCTTTGTAATTCCTAACTTGCCAAAAGAAAAATCTTGGAACAAATCTTTCTCCGGGTGTAGAATTACGCATGTGACTATGTTATTCTTAATTCCCAATCACACAATGGGCAATTAAATTAAGTTTAACGGGTAAATTTTACAGTGTTTAATTCCAATCGTGAACTATTGAGGTGAAATAAATACAACCCGTAAAAGGTACTTGGCTGTTTCAAAGTTAACATAATCCGTTGTATTCGATTTTAGACAGTTATTTCAAATCCTTACTGTTCCTTATGACATGCCTGATTGGATTCGAATGATGTTTATATAAATCATATTCGATACTAAGATCAAATTGAATTAGAGGCTTTATATAGAAACTATACATTTTCCGAAATAAAAATCGAATGGGCCATTGTAACTGCGTGTGTTGTGTATACTTAGAAATTAACCATCGGCTACAAGCAGTTGACTTTGCAATGGAAATGTTTTTTCAGTGAAGTTTTTATGAGATGCACCACGTCGAGGGAGTTTTCGGACCCTGGCTGAGCGCGTGTATATAAAAAAAAAAAACCGCGGGGCGAATGGAGAGAAGGTTGGTAATAATGAGGTGCTAAAGTACCATCCCAGGGGGTTGCAGGGATGCTGGGGGTGCGCTGAGCTCTGGCCAATGGCCGTCAAGAAGGCAGAAGGCCGTCGTCCACGGTGCCGGCTCTGAACAGAGCGCCTCTGTACCACCATCTGGCTCCTGTCCTGCGAGAAGCCAGAGACAGACAGACTCGGTCCAAACGCCGAACCCGCAACGACCATCCGACGTTTCTTTTACAATTATGAAGTTACTTCCCCAAATAATTCAGATTTCCAGAAATTAATATCTGACAGATGCGCTCTGGAAATGAAAACGCCGACCCAAAAACTTAGTCTTTGTTGGACTGCAGTGTAAGCTAAAGGTAAGCTTACTTATATCTTGTTCTTAAGAAAATTCAAATATTTTCATTTTAAATTTTAATATGTATATTTAATATGCAAAGCACAGTAATAATATAACATTATATTCTATAATATTGGCCTATATTTCCAAAATAAATAGTTTTATATTTGCGACTATTTGTATAAATATATATATATATGCACATAAAGGTCTATAATTGACAGAAATCGGTCGTCAGCGCCAGTCTCCGTAGCTATTTAACTGACTCTGTTGGCGGCTTAACGCTTTGTGAAACTGTTGTTACGGCTTCATTACGGCTGACCTTTGTCACTGACCCGATGTTCTTTAATTTAAGTGTCACGACCCTGATTTCTTTCAGTTATTGGATGCCATTGATTCCGAGGTTAATACTGAAAATATGCCTCTTACTTAAGCAAGCACTCATATAATCTTGCTGTCGTCAAATAGCAGAAAAAAACATTGCCACTTAAAATATTTCAAGTCATACGAGCCAGCACGACTGCTCTCACAAATTTGCAGACTATGAATTAAGCGTGTCATTTACTGCTGCTTTTTTAAATCTCCAGAATATCTAATATTCGATAACCGAGGACGTGTATAAAAGCGGCGCGGAGACGGACTTCTGGTTGTTGTTAATATGAATGTAAAGCTTTATCCGCTGTTTGTAGGGCGGTCCGTCCATCAGCTACTTCTACAAGGGGACAGGAAGGCATTTTGAGCCCATTGTTGTCATTGTTAACTTAAATTCAAGTTTACAATAAGGCTTCAGCGGCTCACAGCGGTGTCACTTTATAATGCGCGGCTTAAGTATCCGATTTGCACAAATTGTGTTCAGCCTGCAGAGCCGTTGGTGAAATTCCATTATTACCTTACACCCAGTCATGTAATTTATTTAATTTGGCATTTATTTACTTATTTATAGCCTAATTCACGTTCTGCGGTTAATTGTTTGTTATAGTGAAGTTTGTTTTAAAATAGTGTATTTAATCAGTCTATGCCGTTCTTATTAATAATAGGCTACGTGATCTAGGTATGGAATCATCTATTTTCTGTCATCAATCATTTAATTTTGTTTAATTTTAGTGCTAATGATGTTTACTCTGACGTTTTAGACTGGATATCAAACTGGGTGGGAACACGGGAATTCACAAGTTGCCTCATAGCTCCCGCTGCCGTTATGTCGCTGTTCACTCCCGTTAATCCCGCGCCGAGAGACCAAAGCTGCCACTTCGACGTACTGAAAGGCAGCTTCTGTAAGAGCTCAGGCTTCCAGGCCGCTTCTGTGGATGCGCTCAGAAACGCCCGCAGTATCTTCAGCCCCCTCAAGTCCCTGGGACGCCTGGTCGCGGACACACCGGCAACCATGCCGTTAAGTTTCAATGGTCTGCCGTCCCTGTTAAATCACACCCTCCAGCCGGAGCAGGTATATACCGCCGCGGGGGGGTCCTACCCAAGCAGGATGCCGCCTCAGCCCCAAGCAGTCTTCTCCGGCCTAGAGGAGCTCAACTCGGGTGTTGCCGGGCACATGGCTAAATCCTCGTCGGAGTTCAGCAGCCCTTCCAGCGAAAAGTCATACTTCGAGTCGCCCACCCCACCCAAGGAAAGTTTCGTCTACCTGCACACCAGTCCAATGAACGAGAAAACGCGCACTTTCAGTTTCACCGAAGAGGACCTGTTCACGGTGCTATACGGATACTCCAAAAACAGGGAGCAGAACTGCGGCCACGCTATTTCTGGCATCGCCTTTCCGGGAAATACGGGTAAATTTCTCATTACCTTATTATTTACATGATAGTAAATTTGGTTTGAACCCCCTTTACTAAAGTCCTGCAATAAATCTCGTGAGAAAAAAAAACACCTCAGTAAAAAACAGATTTATCCTCTACTGATGGGTATAATGATGCGTATTAAGCGTAATTGTCGGATGCGTGTGTTTTACCCGTCATACCTTCTTACAGCTTCTGATAATCAGACACATCTTATGGACACGGAGGATCTCGAGCTGCCTGAAGGTATTTTTTATGTTTTTCTGGAAGTTTCCTTTATTTTACATCTGAGAATAAGGAAAGTATATGAATGTGAGTTTAAATTCAATTTTCACAAATATTTTAGGGTTATCTGTGCTCCAGACGAAGTACGGAGGAGTGCCTCATTGCGGAGTTTTCGCCAGCCGAAGCGTCATCCCGAAGGGTACGAGATTTGGACCATTTCAAGGAAAACTGGTTAATACCAGCGAGATCAAAATATATGACGACAATACATTGATGTGGGAGGTAGGAGACTGTCTGCTGAATTTGATGTTTTTCCACTGACAGTATAACATCATCATCATCATCATCATCATTATTATTATTATTATTATTATTATTATTATTATTATTATTATTATTATATAAACTCTTAACATTTCATTTAGCAACTATCCTTTATATTTATATTCTGAAAAAACGTAGGTTAAGAAGACCAGAGACCGATGCAATTTTATTAAACGATATTGGCTTGTCGGTGAAACTGAACAAACTTGACAACAGGTTATTCTCTTCATCTAGATTTTCGAAAACGGCCGTCTGAGCCACTTCGTGGACGGCCGCGGGGCCTCGGGAAACTGGATGTCGCTTGTGAAGTGTGCCCGCTTTCCGGAGGAGCAGAACTTGCTGGCGGTCCAAAGCCACGGGCAGATCTTCTACGAGGCCTGTAAGGAGATCAGCCCGAAGCAGGAGCTACTCGTCTGGTACGGAGATTCCTACGTGCAGTTCCTCGGGATTCCGCTGACGCTGAAGGCCGTGATGGCCGAGGGAAACGCCGAGCCGACCACGGAAGGTCAGGTGTTCGGATCACGGTGTCTCTTATTATTATATAAAATCCACATAAATCATAAGTTTATATAAATCTTTCTTCCCACGTAATTTTACCTTTACAACCGTAGTCTCGTGACAATCCGTGTTTTTTTCTTATTGTTTTTTTAATTTAGATTCTGGGGAAGGATTCAAGTGTGAGCGGTGCGGGAAGGTTTTCGCCTACAAATACTACAGAGACAAGCACCTGAAGTACACGCGTTGCGTGGATCAGGGGGACCGGAAGTTTCCCTGCCACCTCTGCAACAGGTCGTTTGAAAAGCGCGACCGGCTCAGGATCCATATTCTTCACGTTCATGAGAAGCACAGACCCCACAAGGTGCCTGGGTCGTAACCCTATAACACCACGTGACTGCATCCGTGCCTGCAATGTTTTGACGGTGATGTGTGTATTATGTGTGTTAACTTATGTACATTTTGCATGTGCTTCCTGCTGAACATGTGCATACACAGTAGCCGACCTTTAACCCACGTCAGTGTGCTTCAGTGGGATCCTGAGGGGTGCTGAAGGAACAGTTCTCGGGACAAAAACGAAAAAAGAATTCAATCACCGCACTGTTAATTTAATTTTTTTAATGAAATTTATACTGAAAATGTACAGATACATCACTGCGTGATCGTAGTATATGAATCGATTACAGAAAGCGGTGCATTTATAATGACTAAGATTTTCAGTACAATGAAGCGGAATTGATCGTCTTCTTTTTCCCCGCAGTGCTCTGTATGCGGAAAAAGTTTCTCACAGTCGTCTAGTCTTAACAAACACATGCGCGTCCATTCTGGGGAGCGGCCATACAAATGCGTCTACTGTAACAAGGTAATTCACCTCCATTTCACGGTGCCTTTGCCTCGCGAGGTCTCATTATAGCGCTCGGCATAGACACGCTGCTGCGAGACACTTACATGCTAATTAATGACAGATGTACAGCCATCCTTCTGTTAACCGGGATTTCCTGCTAAATTTATGGCATTGAAAAGAACAGAAGTTGTGTGTCCTCCTACCGATTTTCTCCCTTTCTTGGTAAAAGTACTTTCTTAATTCACTGAAATATTTCCTAGAACATTTCTAATAAAAAATTCGTGTTTGTTTTTGGAGTTTCTATCTTTCGAATTCGCAAAACTCTTTTTTATAGCCTACTAATTATTAAACTAACGTCTTTGGGGGGATTTATTAGCGAGCCAACAGTGCACACATTTGGTAACTTAAGTTGTGTCCTGACTGATTTCCAGGCATTCACCGCCTCCAGCATCTTACGGACGCACATCAGGCAGCATTCCGGCGAGAAACCCTTCAAATGCAGGCACTGCGGAAAGGCGTTCGCTTCCCACGCCGCGCACGACAGCCACGTCCGGCGGACGCACGCCAAGGAGCGGCCTTATTCCTGCGACATCTGCGCGAGCGCCTTTCAAGAAATACAGGAACTCAAGTATCACATGAAGACTCACAAAGGTGCGGTCTTTTTATTGTTATATCTATCTCTGGGCTCAGAAATAATGAATCATTAATGGGAAAACAAATTTCTGTGCACTTAAAAAGCATTTCAGTTTCTGGTTTAGTACAATGTAAGAGAAAACAACTTTTGATACAATGGTTGCCGGTGTTTTGGATAACTTAGGGTTCAGTCTTTATAAAATTAACTCACATTAACAATTGTGCCCATGGCCTGTCCGTGCGCCTGATTCGTCTGTAGAAATCTGTTATTAAATGCTGCCAGCATGTCGGCTAACGAATTTACGCTTTAGATAACGAAACAACGAAGTGTGGATGCGACCTCATATATTACGTGGCGTGAAGTCTATTTTATTTTATACAACCGTCAATAAAGAAGGGGGGAAAAAAAATCATACTTTGTGAATTTGCAGAGGGACCACTGATAGAAACCATCATTCCCCCAAATATCTCTGCGAATTTGACAGTGGGGACCAAAGATTTATTCTCCATGAACACTGAATGTCCGGGAGCACAGATACGCGCCGGAGAGAGCGTCTCCTACGTCGCGCCGCAGAGCCACAGACCGTGGAACTAGCGCGGCCCCAAGTGAAGACTATGCGACGACTTCTGAAGACGCTGCAACACAGTCTGAACAACTTTATCTTTGATTAAATATATATTTAATTGTAAGCATCCTTGTGGACAATGCAAAGGGTTGTTGTTTTGCCAAAAATATTTATTAATTTGTCTTGACTCTATTCGTCATAAATGTTTGGGACCATGTTTATATATATATATATATATATATATATATATATATATATATATGTGTGTGTGTGTGTGTGTGTGTGTG
>JAODLC010000036.1:20017592-20027888 GCA_026781145.1 Hippopotamyrus pictus | reverse complement strand
CCCACCCCTGCTGGATCATTGATGGAGCTGTCGGCCATATTTATGGCACTTTCAGTCGGGGTTTCAGGATACCATACTAGTTTATCTACTAGTTAGTCCTCCTCCCCCTCCTACTTTTGCCATTTTGGCTCCCCCTGTGCTCTTATGTGGGGAGGGGGGTAATTATGAGAATAGGCAGGTTAACATGGTAATGACACTGGGCTGGTGGTCCCCTAGGGGGGCCTGCAAGCCAACGGCAGTCCCTCCCCATCCGGGCCCTTGAGACAGCATATTGGTGATGTTCGCTGGCTGTTCCAGGAGCCACACGATAAATGGTGGCACTAAGTGATGTGAGATGGAGTTTGTGGACCAGGTCAGCCAAGCACAGGGTGCCCAGTACCACACACAGTCCATCCCAAACTGAACACGAAGCTGGACTAGAGTGTAGGCTCCAGTGAGGTCCTTCAGCAGTGAGAAAGGAGGGACAGCAGGCCTCCAAAATTCAGCACATGTCCAAACACCAGCAGCACCCACACATCAGCACACGTCCAAATACCTGCTGGCATCCAAACATCATCAAACATCCAAACACCAGCAGTCCTCCAAGCATCAGCACACATACAAACACTAGCAGGCCTCCAAACATCAGGACACGTCCAAACACCAGCAGGCCTCCAAACATCAGCACACATACAAACACCAGCAGGCCTCCAAACATCAGCACACAAACACCAGCAGGCCTCCAAACATCAGCACACGTACTATTACCAGCAGGCCTCAAAACATCGGCACACATACAAACACCAGCAGGCCTCCAAACATCGGCACACGTACTAGCACCAGCAGGCCTCCAAACATCGGCACACGTACTAGCACCAGCAGGCCTCCAAACATCGGCACACGTACTAACACCAGCAGGCCTCCAAACATCGGCACACGTACTAACACCAGCAGGCCTCCAAACATCGGCACAAATAAAAACACCAGTAGGCCTCCAAACATCGGCACACGTACAAACACCAGCAGGACTCCAAACACCAGCAGGCCTCCAAACACTGGCACACCTCCAGACACCTGCAGGCCTCCAAACATCAGCACACATCCAGACACCAGCAGGCATCCACGTGCCATAATAAACATTTTAGGACATTTTATGGGGATTTGCTGGGGACGCATAAGACAAACAGTCCTGTCCCTTTGAAACATTTATGAAGGCTCCCTAATGTACCCTAACAGCTGCTTCCCCACATCTAACTCATTAACTCACAACAAGCGTTGCTGCACTTCCTGTGTTTTACTCCTGCGGCTGCTGATAGATACCGTCAGGTTCAGACCCACCCATTTAGATGACTACATCCATCCAGGGCCCTTTTGGAAGTTAGCAGGTGCTGGAGCTCCTGCTAAAAATGAAGAGTTCTCTATAAGCAGTAGCAGGCTGCCTGTGATTTTAGATGTCACTCATGTTACACACGTTAAAATTTGAACTCGCCTACGTACACAGCACTCCTGGCTATTGATAAATGACACTTTTCATTTTATATAGTGTCTTACTGCTTTGTAATTCTTGCACTTGTGTCCAATGGGCGAATTAGTGTCCTTAAACTGTCCTGTGTGTGTGTGTCTGTGTATGTGTGTGTGCACACCCCGTCACAGACTGGCATCCTGTCCAGGGTGTCCCCTGCTTCGTGCCCTGTGATGGACTGGCATCCTACCCAGGGTGTCCCCTACCCTGTGCCCATTGATGGACTGGCATCCTGTCCAGGGTGTCCCCTACCCTGTGCCCATTGATGGACTGGCATCCTGTCCAGGGTGTCCCCTGCCTTGTTGCCCAGGATGAACTCTTAACCCACTCTGCTGTACCAGATAAGATGACTGGAAATACGCAGGCCCCTCCCAGGACTGCCTACCGCCCTGATTGCCAGGTTTGTAACACAGCTCCAGGGCGAACATTGATTGGATCACTAAGGAAGACCCCGTCAGTGTTTAAGGTTTTGACATTCGATATCAACAAGCGGGACATTCTTAAACGTAAAGAGGTGGGAGGGGACCCGGAAGACCCCCCCCCCCCTCCCCCAATCCCGTATTGGATTGCGTGACCTCGGCTTGTCATTGCACTGCGTGGAAAGCTGACCGGGTGCAGCCCACCTCCATTACAGCCCCCGAATTAATGTTAAAGCCTGGCCCCCTGGGGACCACCTTGCACCCCCCTCCCACACACAGTCCCCCGCCCTGCCCTGCCGGAGTAGGCTTTACAGTTTTTCTCGGCCTGCTCCCCTGTTTACATTGCTGTTTAAGAGGCCATATGCTGAACGGATTTCTGTTACAGTTCAGATTTCTGCCTCCTTCACAAGCAGCAGCCACAGACTGTCAGCTTTCGCACCTCCCAGTGAGACGGTTATGGGGGGAAATACGCGGGATTTAGCAGCTCTGAGACAAATACAGCTTCGTATTATTAGAATATATACAAGTCCAGTGAGAAGCCTGTTTGCCAAATTTTCATTTTCATGACAATCTTTTAGATTCTGAGTTTTAATGAATGAACTCTTTAAATGTTGTTACACCAAAACATCAGTTCTGGTGAGGAAGTGTTATTCACTGATTCATTTTATGCTGACCCCCAAAATGACGTTTATCATACACAGTGTTCCTGATTTGCTGGAGTTGGCAGTGATGGGGGGTCGGGGCTTTAGCGCACACACACCTCCTGTGCAGCGCGAGGTGCCACGTGACAGGCACGGGTACGAGGAGTGCATTTCCAGCTTGGGGGGAGGATCAATGGTGCTGAAATGGAGAACACCCACCCCCCCCCCCCCCATGCCGTCATGCTAATGGCCCAGAACATCACTTTTAAAGGCCGTTTCCCATCAGCACCGACCTGGGTCACATCCTCGACGCCGTCAAAACAACGCACTGGAAGGAGAGGCAGTGGTCGATACGCACGTGTGCAGCTGGGGGGCGACGTGGGGCTCCCAGCCATATCCGTCTCATCAGGAACATGTCCGATACACAGAAACGCACGCTAGGCTAATGCAGGACTCATGTCCTCCGGAAAGCGGCTTTCTGCATGGAGATTGATGGAACAATTCAGCCCCAGACCCGTGTGCTGAGTCCCATGTGCTCAACTCTGGGTGCATATCAGGGTAACAGTTGTGATAGTAATGTGTGTGAGAAATACCACCATGCGGATATTCCCCAATTGAAAGGTAACTGAGATATTCACAGTGGGCCTTCACACCCAAGAGGTTTGGGCCGGGGGCCTTCACATCCAAGAGCAGCGGGCCGGGGACCTTCACATCCAAGAGCAGCGGGCCGGGGGCCTTCACGCCCGAGAGATGTCGGCCTGGGGGCTTTCACATGCGAGAGGTGTGGGCTGGGGGCCTTCACATCCGAGAGGTGTGGGCCGGGGGGCTTCATGCCTGAAAATAGTTGGCTGATGGCCTTCAAATCTGAATGATGTAGTTGTATCCAGAGTTATACACTGCCTGGCCAAAAAAAAAAGTCGTCATTTGAATTTATATCAGCAGATACTTAAAAGCCAATGACTGGATCATTATTACAGCTCAGCAATGTTATGCAACAATAAAGTCCACTGAGTACCTGAATGTACTGAATGGCCAGGTTACACCTCCATTCATCATCAATGGATGTTTCTCTTCCCTGTTGGCATGGGCATATTCCAGGATGAGAATGCCAACATTCATTGGGTTCGAATTGTCAAAGAGTGGTTCAGGGAGCATGAGGAATCATTTTCACGCATGACTTGGTCACCTCAGAGTTATGATCTTAACCTCATTGAAGGTCTTTGGGATGTGCTGAAGGAGGCTTTATGGAGGTTCAACTCCTTGTCAATACAGGATCTCGGTGAGAAATGATTGCAAATCTGGATGAAAATAAATGCTGAGATGTTGCATAAGCCTGTGGAAACAATGCCATGACAAATGTGCGCCATAATCAAAGCTAAAGGCGGTCCAACGAAAAATTCAAATGGCGACTTTTTTTTTGGCCAGGCAGTACATCTACTGCTGCTGCTTCCTCATTATTTGTTATTGCTATACTGTCAGGAAAATCTTACATCATCACAAATCATCACAAAATGTCTCTTTGGGCCCCTTCACCCAATTTTCCATGCAATTTTATGTATTCAAACGCCTCTGTAAAGTGCTGAGCCCTCTGAATTTACCAGGGTATCCATGCCCCTACTATTCCCCTGTATATAGTCCATTCTCCTATCTGAGATGTTCTGTCTGCTTCACCTGCTCACTTCACTTGACTTTGAAATCCTCTGAATCCTTTGCATCTACTCTTAAGGTTTTAACATGAAGACAGTTATTCCTTAAAATACTGTCCCACCCACAGCTGGCCCAGCAGCTAAGAACCCATTGAAGTATTCAATTGTGTCTTAATTATTGTCCTAATCAATGTATTTCATCCAACACCTAAATAAAGTGCCTTCATACATCAAATTCTGGCTCATGTTTTGGGGATACAAAGTAAAAATTGGCTTTTCCTTATAAAAGTTGGCTTTTCCTTGACAGTTATAAGCGAGATAGATGAAGTGTTGAGAGTGAATGCGATTTTATGCGCAGTTTTTAAACGTTTACGGCTTAAGTTTGTAACAAAGATGTTTTCTTGGTATGGAGTAGGGTTTGTACTGCAGCTCCTGCGAATGGCGTCCTCACTTCCTGCCACGCCGGCCTGCAGTGTTCTGCTCTGCCACGCCGGCCTGCAGTGTTCTGCTCTGCCACGCCGGCCTGCTGCGTTCTGCTCTGCCACGCCGGCCTGCTGCGTTCTGCTCTGCCACGCCGGCCTGCAGTGTTCTGCTCTGCCACGCCGGCCTGCAGTGTTCTGCTCCGCCACGCCACCCGGGTCTCAGTGAGCCTCCCCACTGGCGCTTTGTCCCTGTATCGGTGCTGCTCTTCGCTCCAGCGGTCCATTGATCGGAATTAGTAAGTTAATAAGGGTTAGGCTAATTCATCAGCCCGCTAGAGACTGGAACTGCACGACGAGGCTTAATCAAGCCATCAGAAGTCAGCGAGCATGAAGGAAGTAATTAAAGCGAATGGCTGTGGGTTAGACAGCAGCCGAGTCTGCTCTGCCACCAGCTAGGGAGCTTCCATCTTGATCCTCGTTCCCTCTCAGCCCGTAAATCAGAGCCTGAAGGCCAGGAAAATCACTCGCCAGCCCCTAATAAACAAGAGCGGGCAGCCCCATTCACGGTTATGTGTGGTTAATGCTCAGCTTGCAGGTAGGTGAGGTTTGATTCCCGGAAGGGGGTCCCGACCTCGGCGGCTTAAACGTGCACTTCGTGTACTGGGATGATGGTGATGGAGGCTTTGGAGAGAAGCTCTGTCAGATAACCAACTGGGCATCAGCGTTTTTATGGGTGCAGCTGGGAGCCGTTGGGGTTGTGCTCCGATCCCACGGCAAGGAGGTCCTAGCAGAGAGGCACAGATACTGAACACCAGGCACCCACAGCTAACCCAGAAGCAGGACTTCGGCTGGGGATACATTTCTTCCTCAGTTAAATCTCCCCCTCCACCCCGTCCAATGACATATATAGCTGGGAAATCACCAATAATTACCCCAATCATCTTCCTCAATATTTCACCAGCAAAACAGAGGCGCTATTGAGAGGCACGCTACCCGGAGAGTGATGATCTCATTTGAGAGCAGAGAGGAGGGGTCCCGGTGGGTGGACTTACAGTGGCCCCCCCCCCCCCCATCCCCAAGCTGTGAATAATGGCTGTGCCCCCAACACAATAACTTTTGACTGAAAAAAAACAGAAGGAGGTAATTTAAGGGTTTGGGTATCACTCGTGTTGGGAGGAGGCTTCCTTTGATCGCTCATTGAAGTGACGTGAATCCAGGCACCGTGTGGGAAGTGCAGCAGGGACAGTGAACTGCCTCTGTTCCGGCGGAGTCCCGATTCTGATTGGCCTGTAACTTCCCATATGCCACTTAAGGTGGCCGACACCCAGCCGCAGGTGGACATCTCTGGGTCTGGACTCGGGACGGTAACAGTATTAATGAGGTCCCCAGGTGAGCAAATAAGACACATTACCGTTGAATGATTTCAGAGGAGATATTAAATTGCCCTTTGTGGGCTAGCTGGGCAGCGTGCATGTTCTTTAAGGGCCTGTTGTTCCCGGTAAGTGGACTGAGCGGAGAGCTTCTTCGGCTGCTATACCCATGTGACCCATTACTGCCCGTCTGTCCGCCACGCCGCATTCTGCCCCTCGCTGGAAACACGCCTAATAATGGCCTCCTTTGCCTGAGTGACGGGGTGTGTGGTAATTGGGTGGTTGTTTTTTTGACACCCCCCCCTACCCACAGTGAGCCGAAGGACCCATGTCTCTCTGGATGTTCCAGTGGCTTCTGCTAGTTAACATCAGCAGCGTGGCAGCCCCTGACAGAGGACGTTACTGTCACCTGTGGTCACCGGGCGTGATGGAGACGCCCGTCATGCCAGCCCTGAGGCTAAGGCTGGTATTCACGGGATTCATGGGAAAGACCTGGAGTGCTGACTCAGCACAGATGTAGGTCGGCAGGGATGTGGATCAGCACAGATAAAGATCAGCAGGGATGTGGATCAGCACAGATAAAGATCAGCAGGGATGTGGATCAGCACAGATAAAGATCAGCACAAGCATAAATCGTTAGAGGTGCAGACCTGCACAGAAATGAATATGTACAGATGTACAATACCAGTCAAAAATGTTTGCACACCACAGGTTTTTAACCACTTTTACATTTATTTTCATACACTGCAGATTTTTAATTCTTGTTAAGCATTGGAAAGTTGATTGAACAACTATAAATGAAAATATAAGTCAAATAAAACAACTGTCCTTTATAATATGGAAAGAGTATGTAAGAGTGTATGTCTGACATCCTATTCACTTGTTGTGTGGTGATGGCATAGTCAAATTCTAGGCTGTCCTTTAAGTTTAAATGCACTAGTTACCTGTTCCGTCCCATGAAACAGAGCAGTATTTAATGTCCCTTGTAGAACGAATGCCTCGAATTTTCTCTGCTGTTATATCTGCTAGAGGAGGTTACTTTGATGAATAGAAGATATATTTTCTTGCTAATAAAGGTACTCAAGCAGTGAAAATACTGTAAATTTATTTGTAAATAAAGAATATTGAGTGTATTTTTAGTAAAAAGTTAAGTGAATAACATGCAAATGGAAAAAAATCTTTTGACTGATAGTGTAGATTGCACAGATGTTGATCAGTGCAGACATGGATCAGGAGAGATGTGGATCAGCACAGACATGGATCAGGAGAGATGTGGATCAGCACAGACATGGATCAGGAGAGATGTGGATCCGCACAGACATGGATCAGGAGAGATGTGGATCCGCACAGACATGGATCAGGAGAGATGCGGATCAGCACAGACATGGATCAGGCGAGATGCGGATCAGCACAGACATGGATCAGGCGAGATGTGGATCCGCACAGACATGGATCAGGAGAGATGCGGATCAGCACAGACATGGATCAGGCGAGATGTGGATCCGCACAGACATGGATCAGGCGAGATGTGGATCCGCACAGACATGGATCCGCACAAAAATGCTCAGCTGGCCTCTTAATCTGCTGATGACTTCCCACTGACATTGAGGTTCCAGAGGGAACAAAATTTCATGCATTTGTGTCCATATGGGTAGATGTGCAAAACGCTCACCCTAGACAGAATCCAGCATCCCCCCCACCCCCACAGCAGCACGTGTCAGAGACCTTGTACAGGAGACCTACAGATGATAGATCAATATATCCAAACCACAAAGCATCCCTTAACCGGGCGTCTGTTAATCTGCCTCGCTGTGTAAACAGTGCGGGACCCTGGTGTGTGTTACTGCGTTAGCCGCTGAGGCGGATTATCCGTGTGTCGCTGGGACCCCCCTCGGTGTCCTTCAGAAATTCAGATCAATGGGGGGAGTCCTTGGCAACACTGACCATGCCCCATCCACAAATCAGCAGGACAGACCCCCATGTCAGTGAATCAGGGCCCGCATAGGAGACCCTGTCATCTCTTCCCTCTCGTACCGGCAGGCAGGAGGTGGATCAGCCTCTCAATGGCACATCAGCCCCATGAAGACCTTTTAGGTGTCGCCTCCAGGTCAGAGACGGCACCAGCCGGCTCCGTCAGTGTTCAGGTGGTATTTAACCTCACAGACATAATTTTCTCAGGCTTCCATCCCGAAGTAAGCGTTTCCCAGCTTTTATAATAGCATTCTTCTGCTTCCCAGTGCTTTAATCAGGCTACAGTGTCAGTCTGGCTGCTAATGTTATGTTAATATGTTCTCTAATGTCTTCATCTCTCTAAGCTAATGTTATGCTAATATGTTAGCTAATGTCTTCATCTCCGCAAGCTAATGATATGCTAATATGCTAGCTAATGTTTTAATCTCTATAAGGTAATGTTATGCTAATATGCTAGCTAATGTCTTCATCTCTGTAAGCTGCTTTAAAGATGCTTTACAGCTTTGGTCGCGGGCATCATGCAGGAGAAACGGGTTCGAAACTGAATGAAACGTATGTGTTTGATGGACACTGTGTTAAGGGACTCTCCCCATGTCCCCGTGTTAAGGTTCCGGTCAGCATGTGTCGGCTCCACCGCTTCCCCGCACGCGGCTTGCAGGCGCAGATCCTGCGATGCGATTAGACAGCCTGTCCAGCTCGCACGTCTGCGATTCGCAAAGAACGATGTCATCTGTTGGGAAGCTCGTCTCGGATTACATGGCCGGCGAAGAGAGCCCCCCCCCCCCGGAGGAGGCTGGGGCGTCGGCGCTGTGCCGCAGGAGCTAATGAGGCTGGCGGGGAAGGGGCGGGGCCTAGGCTGGCTTTATAGCCCCTCTCGCACACATGCTTCCTCCTCGCTGCCTGTCACTGTGCTAATTACGGCCTTTTCAGCCTTTGTGGTAGCACGTCCTGAATGCAATGGAGACAGAGGGTCTTTCAGTGGGGGCACGTGTGCCGCACAAAGTGCCCCCCCCGCAGCCTCACCCAAGAGCTGAGGCCAAATAAAGCCAATGTGCTACAATTACAGCCCCATCACCTCGGGTGTAGCAGGGGGGCTGACCTGCTCCTTTACAGCTGGGTTTTGAGCTCAGGATTACGGTAAGAAGTGTCACTTGGGGGGGGGGCGGCTCTGCCACGTGCCTCCTGGATGGGTTCAGCCCCGTTCATCTCCCCTCCCCTTTATACGGTGAGGGCAGCGGAAACGCTTTTGACTGGTCACTGTTTTGTGACAGGAGCTCAAAGTGGGCTGAGTGTGTGTATCATACCTGGGACAGCGCCCCTGCTGGCTGGGGCTTGAAACACACTGAGCAGGGCAAGTAACTGTCAGGTTCCAGCAATTAATTAAGTAAGCGGTTAAGGAGAGACGTAATATTTTAGCAATGTTAGTGTTGATTATATGTTATATTTAAATGTTACACTTTATATGAAGTTGTTCAAAGAGAATAAAAACTGATGATGTAGAAAAATGTCAGAATGTAGAACCAAACTGAGAATGTAAAAACATGGGGTACCTAAAGATACAGGGAATGTAAAAACATGAAAAACATAAAACACAAGGAATGTAAGAACAAAGGGAACAGAAAAACATGGAGAATGTAAAACATCGAGAAAATAAAAAGCATTAAGACCGTAAAAACACAGGGAACATAAAACAAGGAATGTAAAATGGGGAACATAAAAAATACTGGAAAAGTAAAACAGAGAATGTAAAAACAGGGGGAAGATAAAAACAGGGGGACTGTAAAACATTGGGGTTGTAAAACACAGGGAACGTAAAAGCATGGGTAGTTTTTAAAAAGACGAGGAAAGTAAAAACACAAGGAACATAAAAGCACAGGGACTGTAAACCACAGGGAATGTAGAAACATAGGGAGCTTTTAAAAAACAAGGAAGGTATAGACATGGGGAAGATAAAAACACAGGAACGTAAAACATAGTAAGTGAAAACACAGTTTCTGTTTTTTATGTTTCTGTTTGGTGGGTCTGAAAGTTCTAGGATCCTGCTGAGAGGCAGGGTTAAAGACCAGGAGCATGGTGAGGGTCTACACAGAAGGAGACCATTCACTTCCAGCCAGTAGGCTCAAGCTGATTAGAGGAGACAACCTAATTACTGGGAGCCTTAGTAATTAACCAACGAAGGGGTGGACTTAAGGTCTTCACCACTGTATCACCCAAAGGCTTAAGCCAGGGGTGCCCAACTCCAGTCCTATGGGGCCGCAGCCCTGTGTAGCTTAGTTCTTTCCCTGTTCCACCATAAATGATTCAGCTCAAGAGCTGTGTGGTAATT
>JAODLC010000036.1:19984817-19998134 GCA_026781145.1 Hippopotamyrus pictus | reverse complement strand
GAAGATATTTCCTATTGAAATACATTGGCTCGAAATTCGTGCAGAGTGACACGAAAAAAGAGGGAAATTCGTGTCCAAGAACACGAATCAATAGATTAAATTTCGTGACTATATCACGAAATGCCGTGAGACTTTTGGAAATACGCCGTATAAATAACATTGAATTGAATTGAATGTATATTTACAGTACTGTACTGTATTGCAACATATATCTAAATTATACAGTTTAGCAATCTAATTTGCAAAGTACTGTAATGTGAAAGGTTTGAAACAGCTGTACTGTATTTTGAAATCGTCAATAAAATTAAGTAATTGCAGTGGCGCTGTCTGTTTTATTACCATAAAACATTCATTTTATAAAACATTCGTGTAATAAATATACAAAGTCAATTGGATGCTAATCTGCCTGAAACATAAAGAAGAAGAAAAAAAATCGCTTTTAATGATCATCCTTATAGTGATCAATTTCACCCAGACAGACATGATCACTATTAGCAGTTTACTCTGTATTAGACTGGCGCCCCCAAAACACCATAATAATATTCCTTTCATATATGAACCAAGTCTGCAGCTGAAATTTCTAAATAACAGTCTGTATACACTATTCCCCAAATCCTTCCCCTGACTGGGCTCCTCCTGCAGCTCGGCCATGAGAAGAATGAACACGGTAAGGAGTTCCTGCTGTCTGCCTTTCACTCAAGGGTATAGATTTGGGTGTGGACAATAAGGATATGTCCCTACCAATTGTAGGAGTACAGTGCGTGTTTAAGAAGGTGAGGGGATCGGGACTGATTTGGTCCTTAGCAACGTTGAAACCAAACCTCCGCCCTTGCTTTCACGCCCCAGCCCCCGTGTCCGCGCGACCTCAGACGCCAAGCCCAATTTCTTTTCTTCTCCAAACTTACCGCACACCATACAAGGCTAAAGCGCCCTGACAAAGAACGCATCCGCGGTGACAGCGCCAGGATAACGCGCCACACCTTAAAGGATGCCATGCCACTCTTGGCTATTTTAGGATGGATGATCTGTTTGCAGCCAGACAAACCAAACTGCTTTAATTAAACACACCCAAGGTCACCTGTGGGGCCATGAAATTTGGAATTGTATGGCATTCTGGCAATGCCGCTGTGTAAGCCCTCGGGAACCGGCAGCCTTGCCAAAGATTTCAGCTGTGCCGACCTTTGCTCCGTGCCCCCATTTCACACGGACGTCCCAGAAACACGCAGATGCGTTTCACAGAGGAAACTGTTATGTGGGAAAGTCTTGGGTAAACCATCAAATCAGTTGACAAATACGAAAAGTGGTTTAAACAATCATTCACTTGTCACCGACACGTTTTCCATTTCTGCAACATGCGCGATTTTCTGTGTTATGGCTCGCGTGCCAAGCAGCCGAAAAGCAAAGCTGCTTCGATATTAATATTGTGCGGCTCACCGGTTTATATGAATAGCAGCATTAATGCACGGTTTGTCAACCTGAGAGGGACCCTGGGCGCTGTCGAACCCCGACGAAACCCTGCGCCGCACCGCAGCCTGAGATACAGTGTCGTCCTGCAGCTATACTGGGAGCGGTGCCTGGACGGCAGCCAGCCTCACAGCTGTTTGTCCTGACGTCTGCACCGCTATCACGGAGATATTTAAAAACATTTAATCTGCTCAGCATCTCCTGAACTGTAAACATGACATCAACAACAAATGAAATCGGCGTAAATATATAACTCGGTATATTTGAGACAGCACAGAAAAATCAATAATGCTTTCGGCTGAAATGCCTTATTTTAAAATGCCAGAATATGCATATTTTGCATATTTTAAGTATTATTTATCAGACTAGCTATTCTGTCATATGGGAAATGTAGTTGTAACAGTAGGGTAATCGAATTTCGAGTAATTGTGGTTTTTCTAATGAGAAGGGAAGTAGCCGCTTCTTGTAAATAGGTGTCTCAGTCAGCTGGCTGTTATTTTAAACCCGCACATGTGCGTCATTCTCCGTGGCCCGCAGTGACTGCTACTCCTCACGTCTGAGAATGACAGCTGCTTAAACGTTTCAAAGTTTCCGATATATAAAATATATCTGACAATAACGCGAAAATCTAGACGTAGTTTAAGATTACTAAATTCAGTACGATCAAGAAATCAAGAGAGTGGTCAACAAATATGGGGAGGGAAAACGTCCGCCTCTTCAAGCCCACTTAAAGGCATCATTAAAAAGCATTTTAAAAGACTCTTTAAGAGCTCACTACAATCATATGAGAGGACATGAGCAAAATGTTTTTGCTAAAAACATAGAGAACTTTCAGGGATACTGGCTTCCTAAGAGATTCCCAGCATGTCTGGGTGTAAGTGTTTAACATGCAGGGTAAACGAATTAAGTAAGCTAATTTATTTATCATTTATCCATCCATTTTCCAGTGGTTCAGCACGGACAGTGCGACGGGGCCTGAAGCCTGCTTTCTAATTTATGTCCGCTCATTTTGATCTCTTAGCATCGAGTGTTTGCTCAGATTTCCCAGCTTTCTCCCAGTGGTCAAGCCTGGGGTCCCGGGGTCTCGACTGATACCTTACACGTGATGGGGCTAGCATGCAGGGTGCTGGGCACCTTGGATGTTGTAGTCGGATTTGATCGAAGAAGCACTGTCAGGGCGGATAGGCAGACCGCTCCTACCGGGGATTATGCTTATCGTGCCGCAGGAACCAGGTTCCTTTTGCTTTAAGGAAACCTTTGGAACTGTCTCCATACCGCGCTATCAGCGTAGTGCCGAGGTCGCCGATATCAGACTACACTGCCCACGATGCTCAGCGTACCGTGGGCCGCCTCTCCGTTAACCATCCGCAGTCTCATTCACTCCGAGCCGCCGGGTCGGCACCAGCACAGCCTGTCGCTCGTCTCTGTGAGTATCTGGTGCTTCATTCAGGGATTTATTGAACAGCAGGTCGCGACCTTCAGCGTGCAGCGCATCTATTTTCACATCGAAAACCCACATTTCACTCGCTTCATGATTGTCGGCTCTTTATTCTCCTTGAAACGCACGAGTCTCCGGCCAAGCCGGGACCGGTATGGCTGGCGGGGGAAGTCACTGATTATCTGCGACCCTCGCCGCTGATGTATTGATTGCATTTGGCGTTAATTTTGGAGCGTGTCATATCAGTGCCGGGTGGGTGTTTGAAACCCCCCCGTATGTGATATTAACGGGACCCTCCGCCGGCTGGGCAGCTTTGCACTGGGCTCTCGCCAGCCAGTTCATGCATAGAGGACGATGCACCGCGGCGGTGTTTTCCAGTGCATGTGATATCGGTTTAAATCGAAAAAAAAACAGAGTTTTTATACACTAAAAAAATAATTGCGTTGCGTTTTTGCTTCAGGGTCCGGCTCCGCCGTCGGGACGAGATCAAGCGGACGGACTGCGTTTTGGAGGACATGCGGTGACAAGTGACAAAGAGCCCGCAGAGCAAGGCTTTGTGTGTACAGACATTGTGTGAATGCCCATGTAAGACCACCATTGCTGTGCGCCAGCGAAGGGGCATATCGGAGATAAGGACGAAAAATAGCATGATGCAGTATACGATTGTTTATTATCATTTGGAAGAGGAAGGATAAGAGGAACCCACACAGGGCAGATGAGAGAGCAAGAGAGAGAGAGGAAAAGGGCTTCACTTCTAGCAGCAATGCAGATAAATCATGCTGGCTGAAGGGGCCCCTCAAGGCTTTCATGTTGTGTTCTGCTTCTTCTGGCCATCGGAGTGTGCCGCTGGTGCCATGCACCGTTAGCTAGCTGCTGTGTCCGTGTCCGCTCGGTGCTCGCACAGTTACGCGTTTAACCTTCAGCATGGTCTTGTCCGACAGCGACGGCTCAGGGAGTGATCTGTCTGAGGCCGGGCAGCAGCTGCAGCCGCATCGCCGGCTCGCCGACCCGGCCTCTTACTTCAAATCCAAAAGTCTGCCGATCCTGCATGGCTCCTGTCCGGCGGAAGTGGACTCCCTGGAGCCGAGGCTGGTCAGTACGATGCAGGCGTCGGTGAACATGGAGCCGGGCTTGGCGCTGGACGGCAGTTTGCGGAAAATCGTCGCGAGCCGCCCGGAGTCCTCGGCGAGGACGGACTTGTCCCCGTCCACGTCCAGCGTGGTGGGTCTGAGCAGCTCCATGAAGACCGAGGGTGCCACCACCAAGAGCAGAGCGCTAAGGTTCCCCCTGCGCAGACTGATGTACCTTCCCGCCAGGAAATACGTGGGCATAATCCTGGCGGACTCGCGCTGCTTCCTGTTCTGCATGTGCTACCTGACGTTCATCCAGTCGCTGATGGTGTCGGGCTACCTAAGTAGCGTCATCACCACCATCGAGAAGCGCTACAGCCTGCGCAGCTCAGAGTCCGGCCTGCTCGTCAGCTGTTTCGACATCGGCAGTCTGCTGGTCGTGGTCTTCATCAGCTACTTTGGGGGCCGCGGGCAGCGGCCGCGCTGGCTGGCGGTGGGCGGGGTCTTCATCGCCGTTGGCGCCGGGCTCTTCTCGCTGCCCCACTTTATCTCTCCTCCATACCAGATCCAGGAGGTGAACTCCTCCACGGCCAATGAGGGGCTCTGTCTCAATGGCAACGGCAGCGGCCGAGACCTCCTCGAGGCGTCCTCATGCCCCCGGGACCAGGAGGGCAACGACCACTCGCTGTACGTGGCGCTCTTCATCTGTGCTCAGATACTGGTGGGCATGGGCTCCACGCCCATCTATACCCTGGGACCGACCTACCTGGACGACAACGTCAAGAAGGAGAATGCATCCCTTTATCTAGGTGAGGTGGCGTTGCGGTTGTGGCTGTCTGACCGAGTTCCTCTCAAAATTTGCCCAAAACACAAAGCCATTGAGTATGGGGAATTTTAGGACGTCTGTTCTCAATGCCGTGATCCTTCTCGGTGAGAGTGCTGTAGATGTTGCTTGTTGGCCTGCTGCGGTAGTGTGTCTCTGGGTCTTTAACCTTTTACTCACAACAGGACAGCACCCCCTACTGTGCTTAAATGGTATCCTCAGTTCCGTGTGAACAAAGAGGCATGTGGGAAACGTGTTAGCTGAGTAGAAATGAAGGATCCTGTCTTGTTCGTTCCACCAGGGGTGGACGGGTGGGGTGGGGGATGGGGCTGTTTACAAGTTGCGTATTTACCTGTGCTTGCCAAAAGGGACCATTTCTACTCGCTATATCTGTGACTTCTCTCAGCGGTCTGGACCAGCTACGCACCATCTACCCATTGTCTGCTGAGAAGCTTTTAGATGGTTTATTCTAAATGCATTAGGACAGTGTTTCTTCACCCAGCAACCCTCAACCAGCCAATCAGGAACGCCAGACACCTGGCACAGGTGTGCTGGGAGTTGGGAGGGAGCAGAAATGAAACCTCTGGGGATCCCTGAAGACTGGGCTGAGAAGCACTGGTTTAGGCTTTCATCTGAAGAGCTGGGAATGTCTTTGCTAGTTTATAATGCAAAAAAAGCCTCTTTGTATAGTTGAGCATTTACTGAGACAATGCAGATTAAGTATCTTTCACACATCCTGGTGTAACTCGAACCAGCTGCTTTCTGCTTCTTAACTGCTAATAGTCCTATATGTGAATCAGGGACACTGTATGCAGGGAAGGACTGTGTCTGTGAGACGTTTATGCTGTGAGTGAGGGACACTGTACATGGGGAGTGACCGTCTCTGTGTTACGGTTTCTCTGTGAGTCAGGGACACTATATGCAGGGATGGACCGTAGATGTATTGGTGCTCACCCCTTGTGTCCTCGTTAAACAAAGACAGACCTACGAGGACCCCCGATTGGAAGGACACCGATCTGTGACCGTCACTGAGACCATGCATCCGTGACAGCAGGCCATGGGTCACCTTCTGCATGGTGTGCTTGGTTGCTTGTTTGTTTATTTATAGCTGTGGGCTGCATTTTCGTGGTGACAGTGTGCTGTGTTAGGTTTGATAACCCCCCCCCATCCAACACATACAAACATCCTAACCGACTCCTCCCCTGTCGAAATGCGTGCTATGTAGTCATACAGGAAGGGTCCAGCACTCTGTAACGGTCTTGGTGGGGAAAGAGTTTTCAATGTCATAGTTTAATGAGTTTCCCTCTCCTGCCCTCTTCCCTGTGTTGTCCTGTGCTGTCCTGCCCTTTCCTATGCTTTCCTGTGCTATGCTGTCCTGCACTGCGCTGTTCTTCCCTGTCCTGTCCTGTCCTATCCTGTCCTGTGCTGTGCTGACCTGTCCCGTGCTGTCTTACCTTGTCCTGTCCTGTCCTGTCCTGTCCTGTCCTGTCCTGTGCTGTGCTGTGCTGTGCTGTCCTGTCCTGTGCTGTGCTGTGCTGTGCTGTCCTGTGCTGAGCCTCAGCAGAATAACACATTGAATGTATGAATTCAGGGCCGGTCTTCTTTGTATTTCTGTGCACTGAGTAATACGGCACATTATTTGCTCTCTGCTGCCCCTGGCATCATGTGTAATTGATCACCTGTAATGATATGAGCACAATGTTGTCACATTCCTTGATTGTTTGCTCACTGTCCTATATTCCGGTTTCTTCTTGGTCATCTCGCTCTTTTCCCGCACGTGGTATGATGTGCACAAGTCACTGTTTCTGTGGTGACTGCATCGTCCCCTCTGCAGTATAAATATGTCACCTGAGGTCGGAGCCACGCGGCTCTGTCCCGGAGTCAGTCTGACGACAAATGTAGGTCTGGTTATGTGGTCAAAATGTAATCTGACACGAGAGCTACTCTACGTGGTGGACAGGAGGGTTGTACAGATGCATCCTGACCTGCAGGGCCTGCGGTTCTTAGTGTGGAGAACTGGTTTGTTCTCTACTGACACAAACTGCTTCGGTTCAGCCTGGTTGGTCTGGAGCAATTAGTGGTTAAGGGCCTTACTGAAGGGTCCAATCGTGAGATCACTCTGCCGAACCTCGAATTTGAACTGGCGACCTTCTGATTACAAACACGATTTGACCTGCTAGGCCGTTAAAAGTGCTTATCTGTCAGCCTGTACTTCATGGCATGAAGCCTTTGTGAGCGTGTTGCGTGTGGATAGCCGGAACCTGAGCTCCTGCTTTTTCCTTCATTCATTTTAGAAAAGAACTGGTGGTGGTGGACTTCTGTGTGTGTGTGTGTGTGTGTGTGTGTCTCTGAGAATGTGTGTGTGTGTGCGTGTCTCTGAGAATGTGTGTGTGTGTGCGTGTGTGAGAGCATGTCAGTGTGATGTGTGTGTGTGTATGATGTGTGTTCCCATGTTCTCACTGTGGGGAATCCCCGAATCCCACATCTGTTTTTACACGGTGCTCCTCACAGTCTCCCTGGGTAACGTGTTGCTGGGTTGCCGTCTGCCTTGGTATTTTCTGTGTTGCTTTACTTATTTTCCTTGCTGGGCTCATGAACCTTACAGGTGGGGCCCCCTGTCGTCGGCGGGCGCATGTAAAAACGCGTTGGGGGCCATCACTAAGCTACGCACATCCCATAGTGAGTGGTTAGTGCATCAGGGACGTGACAGCGCAGGCTAGCCGTGGGATGCCGTGGTCGCCGGGTAACGCAGCTCCTATCCCATAATGCTCACTTCATTCCCCCTTCCCTCTCGTCCGATTCCCCGTGATTGGTCTGCACCTGATTGGCTGGATCTTGGTTTGGGAATCTTTCTGTGGTTCAGCGCCTTGAAATGTGATTGGTGCCCAATTCTGTCTGTTAATGACATCATCTGACATGGCAGAATCGGTATGTGCTCCACTCCTCCCACCTCCTGGCTTGGGCCCCCCCTCCCCCACTACCGCTCCCCGTGTTTACCCCAGCCACTCCGGGAGGGGGGTGTTTTTTTCTGCTTCTTCGTTTGGGCCTCGGAGTCTCACGGCTGGCCGATTCCGACAGGCACAACATGGAAATGCCGAGGCGGATTTAAGGATGAGCGTTTCCTGCTTGGGAAGGTCCCCCGCGTTGATGTGGTGCTGCCGCAGTGTGGGATTAGCGGGGGCCCAGTTCGGGGGGTGGGGGTCATTCAGTCAGAGCGCTGGGTCGCACCATAGGTGCGAAAATTTCTCAGAACAAAGTCACCCCACGGCAGTCCGGTGCACACTCCCATTGCATGTACATATGTGCTCGCTTGCCGAGCTGCTCTGCCAGATGGCCCCGGGCCCCGGGCCCCGGGCCCCTGTCCTCCATCCTGGATCACGGCAAATGCATCTGGGCCGGTGGTGTTAAGCGCCGCAGGGCCGGACCTGATGGGCACGTACTAGACGACTGCCTGGGGTCCTTGGCCTTGTTTTGGACCCACTATTGAGTCTGCATGTGCAGCCGTTCTGAGGCTGAGGCAGCACGCAGTGGTGCACCCCCTTCTCAGTTCAGCAGCTGGGTCCATTTCCGCTGTCCCGTCCTTCGCTTCCATGGGTGAAGTCCTCACTCGTTTGTGAGCTCACCGAGGGGTCCCCGTGCACGAGTGAAGGATGTACACTATCTAACATATTCAAACATGCTCATGAAAATTATGACGTTATCCGGCATGTGAGCCGATCTCTCCATATCTGCGGAAACGCAGCGAATCACCTGGTTATTATTCATTACTCTGAACACCCAGAGTGACATTTTTGGTATTACAGAAGCTTATATCCTGGATTTAGCATAGGGTTCACTGTTATTTAATTCAATTCAACTTATTTTTATATAGCGCCTTTCACAACAGTCACCCCAATGCACTCTGTCCATTAATGTTATGCCTGTTAATACAAAAGGTCAGTTATAGAAGGTCAGTTTTGCAGGCTCTAGCTGCCTTGTAAATTGATCCGGAGTTGTATGTTTCCTTTCTCCCTGCTGAATGGCGTGCGTGGCGGTGCCGTTAGAAACGTGGCTGGGGTGTCACAGGACGCCTTGACGGAGGACCTCGGCTTCTGGGAGCCCGAGCTCTGCGGAGCGGGCGGGCGGGCGTGTGTGAGCTCACACTGCAGTCAGCAGCGTCTTGCTGCTTCAGCAGACGGATCAGGTGGATCAGTGTGCTTTTGGACTTGATCCGGCTCTCTGAGTTATGGGACGGTAAGGATGAATCTGTGTGGGTTGGACCTGGAGGGCCTGGCTGTCTCTCCTGAGCTGGGTTTACCCTGAGCCTAAGAAAATAAGCTCCTAATGAAAACCGATGGATGAAAGGAAGGGTAACAAATGGATTGTGAGCCTTTTCCTGTCTGAGCTGCAGGGAAATCTTTAGCTGTGGTGTATCTTTTGCCTGCAGCTGTGCTTCTGATGGATGAGCTGGACCCACTGGCCGAAAGGTTGCAGGCTCGAGTCCCAGCGGCATGCATTGACGGCGCCTCCTACTGGTTGAGGTGCAGGAGTTAGTTACAGGGGGATTTGTGTATTCTTTTCCAGACCAATTTATAACGGAATTGCAGCGCTTAGCCTGTAAGCAGGTAACGTATTGCTTTTATTGGGCGATTGCATGGTCACGTGGATCTCCGCCCCAGCAGGAGTCGTGGGGGCCGTGGGTCATGGAGACGCTGCTGTGAGTGTTTTTCAGCCGATCAGCCGTGGGATGAAGGTATAAAAAAGCCGGGGGGTGCGAGGCAGCTCCGGGAACCTCAGATAGCAGCTCTCTTGGGAGGGAGTCTCCAAAACAGAAGCAGTCACCATAGCAACGCGGCTGAGGTTTCAGGGGTACCAGTGACCAAAGATACCCCCCCCACCCGCCCCACATGGGCTCCATGGGTCCGTTTGCTGGCATCTGCTGAATTCACGTGGCGACGACGATAACGTCCCCGTACATACCAGCGGCGGCCAGGAGGTGTACAGCTACTGATCTCTGTAATGTTCCCAGACAAATGTATCCAACCAGAGTCTGTTCCCAGTTCATCTGCTCCGTAATGTGTCTCTGAAAGGGCTTATTTCCAGCCAGCGTACTACTGCCTCCTGATTCCTGCTCTAGTACTCTGTGAGGAGGTGATCGCTTCTGCTCTCTTCTGTTCTGTCGATGTGGGGCTCTGTCCATTTGGACTGAGTGCTTTTCCACCACACCCGGTACCGTAACTTTGGTGCATCAGAAAAAGAACTGAAAATATCGTACTTGAGGGAATCGGTGTCCACTGGCATAAACACTGATACCGTCGCCAAATGACATCACAACACCAGGCGGGGTATTTTGGACTGAATTTGAAAAATGGCTGCAGTATATTATAAGGCTGGGCGATGTGCAACCTCTCAGTAGAGGTTCTGTTGATTTGTGGCCGTTAGCTCCACCAGAGTCTCAGAGCAATGTGGAGGTTCTCTTGATGTGGGGCTCTGTCCTTTTTTTGAGAACCCAGCGATGCTCTGCGGAGGTTCTGTTGATGTGGGGCCCTGTCTGTTTGCTCTGAGAGCTCAGCAGTATAGTGTGGAGGTACTGTTCACATGGAGTTCATCATCGATTCACAAGGCAGCTGTGTTTTAATCTGACTCGCAGAATCACAGGTTCCCATTGTGTAATGAGACCTTTTCAGGTTTAGGCTTTGCTTTTGTTTGCTAGTCTACAAGCTCAGAAGCAAGACTCTTCTTTCTCAAACATCCAGCTTCCCCTTCGCTGTGTCGTTAAGCCGAAGACGGTAATTTAGGGGCTCGTCACCCCGCATTTATCCTGACGCTCCAGCTCCGCAATCATGCGTTCATGGTCATGTTCATCCACGGCGTCTCGCACATATGGGACACTTCCTCTGTGGGGACACCCTGGGAGTGACCTTTGAAGGTGCTTTATGCTGGGATGATGCAGGGGTTGCGGCCACTGATGGCACCACACTGGGGGACGCTGGGGCTTGAGAATGTCCCGCAGCATCAGCAGGTATAGGACGAAGCGGTCAATCCCAGGATGCACGGCGCTTCCCGCTAACTGGATTGATCCAACCACCGTCCTTCATGGCTGGTGGCCGCATGCTACCTGTCATGGCCCATCTGTCACACAGAGTGAAGCGCTGGCTTTGAGCACGTCCTAATAAAGCACACAGAACTTCCTGTTCTGGTACCGCACTTTTCCAGAAGGTACGGCAGCCCGGGTCTGCTAAACACAGACAGCTATACTGGGGGCCTGCCATACCCACGAGGGTCTAGGATGGGGAGACCCCCTGGTGCCTGCCTGGTCCAGATCATGGATTGGTGCAGGATTTAGGGGTCCTGTCTGCAACTAGGACCCTGAGTGATGGACGAGCAGCGGGAAAAGATTTCAAAGGTGTCTGCTACTACCCAGAGAGGCCCTAGCGCTCCGGACTGGACATACCCCAGCTTATATTACAGATTTCTTTTTATCCTGAAGTGGGAAAACCCCACTGGTCATTTGGAGAACGTACTCATTTATGTAAAATAAATAAGTACGGCTGCATACTTACTGGCTGCATCTGGGGTGTCAGGTTTGGGGTGTCACATCTCCCAGAATAAGGATGTTTCCTCTGTTTTGGTGCCTGCCCCTTCTCGTACGTCATCTGCACCTGTGGGTGCAAGGGGTGTTGTGAAACTCAGCCTCACTTGTATGTTATGTAGCATAAAATCAATGTCTTGTGACCGGTGCTTTTTGCACGGGCCACCGAAGGCAGTAGAGAGCGCATCAAAAGGGGGGTGAACAGAGATAGTGAAGACACGCTTTCAGCCCGTAACACAGCAAAGCGGAAGAGGACACACAGCTAGGCTCAGTCGAGAAGTGTGCGAACTCACCATCGCGAAAGGCTGGGTCCCTCACAGGTGTTGGCTTAATTGGCTTTTTGGCTGTGAGGCTGTTTACAGGTTCCTCTGGTAAACAAAAGAGCTTCAGTTATATTTGGATTTGGCTGCCTTCTTTCTGTCGTGTCATTTCATTAATTAGAAAAACGACGGTTCCGTTTATGGAAACATCACTATGGATCTCTGTCAATCTCGTGAAATAGCGGCTTGTCCGGGCGTAGCAGCGGTAGGAGTGCCCAGGGCGTTAAATGAGCAGGCGTCGCGCCTCGCGGCGAGTCAGGACGCGGACGCAGGAAATGAGGGACCGCTTGGCGTTCCTGGGTTTCCGCGTGGCTAGCAGTGCCATGTTTCCTTAGATACGCTGCATGCCCACTTTCCATTTCTGGATGTTAAATTTACAAAATGCAGTGTCACTGGGAACAAATTGTGAACACCGCTAAAGAAAAGGTCGAAGGCATGCATACCGAAATCTTTGTATTTGCGGAGCACTAGGGCGATAGTTCCTAAAACCTGACAAAGTGACAATAAGAGTAAAAACCAACAAACAAGACGAGACCCAGACAGACGCAGTAGCGAAGGCAAAGCCTCTTACAGGCGCCATCTTGCTCAAAGTTCTAGAGTTCCAAGTTTGTGTGGCGCTTTGTGGGTATTTTGGGTGCTATAGGCACATAATACAAAATTTTACTTATTTAAAAACAAAACCAGCCTGTCACTTTTAAAGGACAAAAAAAGACTAAAGAATAGTTGAAAATAAACATAGGCAAGTCTGAATCTCACATGCAATGTTTCAGAATGTTTGTGACAGACCATAAATTAGCTTATAATTTCTTTGCATGAAGAGAAGGTCTACATATATGTTTTTGCAGAAGGGGTGGCACCTGCACATCTGGGTGATGTCTTATTAAATGGTTACGTATCTTTACACCTTAACCTTTGTGTACATTGTTACTTGTCTATGTAAAATTCAAGACACAAATAGCAGTAACTATGGAAACGTTTATCAAATCCCTCTTCCCTGAACACTAAGAACATTTTCTTAACAAATATAACTTTTTACATTGTTTTATAATAATTTAAACATTATAAAAATATAAAACTTTGTGTCCATTTTACACCATTTTCCGACGTAAATCAGGTACAAATAATATTGTATAATGATTCGTAAATGTACCTTCCTGTTTATTTAGGCCTATTTGTATAGCAAAGCACCCAACTCTCAAAATATACTGACATCAGCGTTTGTACCTCCGTAAAGGACCAGGGATCAAAATGCATTATTGTTCTTAATCCACAAAATAAGCTACATTGGGCAAACACTGCAAAAAACTACCACGCGATAATGTCCCATTTACACATCGCTGTTTAGGGACAGAGGGTGACAGTGGGGGTAATAAGGGTAAATAAGAGGACAAAATGCAAACTTCTAATGTTTTTACTTGATTTAAATGATAAATGAATGATGTGTTAGTAATCATCTTTTGGACCATTAGGCGGATACAAGGAATCACACACATAAAGAAACAACATAGTAAAATTAGAATAGCTAATACTGTTCGTTCTCTCGACCAACCCAGTGCTTTGTGGGTGGTAGGAGCAATGGTGTCTGAGGTTTATATCTAGATGCTCTGTTAGCCTGTCTATTATTTCGTTTA
>JAODLC010000036.1:19949839-19969060 GCA_026781145.1 Hippopotamyrus pictus | reverse complement strand
GGCAACATTTTTCTTCATTTATATCAATATTGTCTTATTTATTTCAGGAACCCCGTATTTTAAAAGGAAAAAAAAATGTTCATCAGGAAGCTAAATCAATACAGTATTTGTGAACATTTTGGTTTGCAAATACCTTGAATACTTTATTTGTCAATAAAAATGGTAAAAATGTATGGATGCCTGTTTCAAGTATGATGATTAAGCTGTTCTGCAAAGACTTACCTGGAAACTCAAACTGTGAAAAGCACAGACTGTCTTATTCCAGGTGTGTGTGTGTGTGTGTGTGTGTGTGTGTGTGTGTGTGCGGGTGGGGCCACTGTAGAAATCTACGCAGTCAAATAAAACTCACATCTCTTACAGATCAATCAGTAAAATATTTATTTCTAACCCATTTCATTGGCTTTCCTGAAGCCCGATTTGCTGCAAAGTTTCAAAAAAAAAAAAAAAAATAGCTCAGTTTAAATATTTACAGCGATTGGCGTGACCATTTCTGAAGCCAGACCAGATTTGGAGTAAACAGGTCATGGTTTGGGTTTTTTGGGGAATCCACCTTCCAGCTCAGTCTACACCATTGTGCGATTTGCCGGCTCTGTTCGGGTAGCAGCCATGAGCGCCCCCCACTGGGGACACACGGGACATCAGATGTCATGTTAAAGGTGTGCAGACCTCCCGATAACTGGTATGGGGTTTTACTCTGACCCTCCTGATTATCATGGTCTCTCATTAATATGGGTTTAATTCCCCCCCCCCCTCCCATCAGGAATTCTTTTCCCAACAAGGGTGATGGGTCTAATGGACCAGGGGCCAAATGTCACAAAGTACCAATCAGCAGAAAACAATGGCGCCCATTGTCATCACAGAGCCTGTGTTTTACACGACATATTTATATTAAAACATCCTTTAATGGTATAAGCTTCCACGTGGTACTAAACTATTTCAATTTAACTCCAGTATTCAACCATCGCTGCATTAGGCAATTATATGTATACATACATATTACATAGAGACTGGATCAGCATAACACTGCTTTGTACTAACTGGAAGGACCTGTAGAAAAATAAGCCAACTTATCGTTCACAATATAATTATAAATTGCTCTGCGAGACAGCAGGACCTGCCATGCACCGGCCAGAGACTGTGGCCAGGGGGCGCCCCGCTCGTCAGGAAGTGCCTGTCAGTGTGTGGAGTCAGACTGGCTCGGGCGCTGTCCCAGCAGCGCCACCGCCTGCCTCCGGGGGGCGCCGCTGCCGCCGCCCGCTGTCTATGCTGCAGGCCTCTCAGTTTGCGGGGACAGGGGGAGGTAGCCCTGGGCCAGGAAGATGTCCTCCTCGTCCTCCCTGGGGCCCCGGTCCACCTCGGGGGCCAAACGCAGCAGGTGGACATGGTGCGTTTCCAACTCCGTCAGGCTGTTTCCGCTGAAGGCGAGTCCGTCTCCATCCAGGCCGTCCTTCATCTGCTGGGCCCAGGTCTCCCCGGTGGAGGGGCTCCTCCCCCAAAGGGGGGGCTTCTCAGGGATGTCATTCAGGGGGTGGGGCTTCTTCTCAACCTGGGGGGGTGCACTGCCCAGTGGTGGGAGAGTGGAGAGTCTGGGAATGGTGGCGGTGGCAGGCTGGACTGGGTCCCCCGCCCCACTGGCCTCCTCCAGGTCGAGGGCCCCCGAGCCAGACTCGGCTGTGGGTTCGAGCTCGTCCGTTTGGTTGAGTTTCTTAAAATTACTCAGCAGCACAAACATACTGTCTACATCTTTCCAGAAGTTCGTCCAGTCGTCCTCGGCGGGACTAAAATGGGAGCGCCACTCGTATCGGCTCTCATCCACGCTGTACAACTCCTCCAGCCCCCGCCAGTCCATGTCGTCTGGGAAATCGGCCATCTTAGCCCCTGCGTCCGTCCCAGGCGGGCTGAGCTCTGGGGAGAAGCAGAGAGCAGGTGTGTAAGCGTGCATCTGGAGAGACACGGGGGCGGCAGAAAGAGACCCGGTTTAAAAAACTGCCACGCGACTGCTACAAAGGCCGCCCAGGACCCCTCCAACCAGACGATACGGCTCTGCACCCGGCACCAGACTCCACAAGGGGCGGGGCCAAGACTGAGGCTTGCGATGTCAGAGACTCTCCGAATCCAGACCACAAGGCAAAGCCCAAGCCATACAGAGGAGTATGGAGTCACTCTGCTCTGACTTGGCAAGTATCAAATCCAATGAAAGCATTGATGCAAATGTATTGAATGGAGGGAATAGGAAGTGGAGAAAAAGGAAGCAGATGATGGACTTCAGAAAGTGTTCCGAAATATGATGGAAAATGAGCGAAAGGCAGAAGCATGAGTGTGGCGGGGCTATAGATCTGCAAACCTGAACAGGTGAGTCTCTAGAAAACCCAAACTAGATGGGCACATTTAAGCACTTCCTGCACTGAATGTTCCAGAACATTCCCTTCAGGTCACTTCAGCTGGATAAACTCCACCCCCACTGCTCCTCGGAATTAGACACACAGCATTTAATCACTGTCACAAGCTGCGATAAAACCCTCTGGCCCTGACCTAATGGTGGGGGATGCTGCAGACCAACGAGGACCAATCAGAAAAGCCAGCATGGTTCGTCTGATACTGACAGAGACCCAGCTCCCTCGAACGATCATTCAGGCAATGGCTGTAGGGCTCTAGGGGGCGCTCACGTGTTCAGGCAGTGGCTGAGTGGAATGAGGGGAGAGAGGGCGGAGGTGACGTTTCATTGGCTGAGAGACTCACGCATACGCGAGGCTCGGTCTCCTCAACTTTGACCACTTTCGGTGCCGCAGCAGCCTGGTAGGCAGGGCCAGAGACAGAAAAGATCAAAGGGGGAGGGGTTTCAGTCACATGACCCAAACTCGCCACAGCCAGAATCGGCGGGCCCGTGAGCACATGTTCAGCCAGAGGCGTGACCTGATGCAGGCCTGCAAACCCATCACTGCGGCCTATATGAAACGTGGCGATGACGGCCTCAAGGTGCCGGCACCAGGTCCGCATCAAGGTGAACATTTAATAATGCGGGTCCATCTTTACGAGAGAGACTGTGGCTTTAAATCAAAGCACGCCGCAAGTGTGGTCAGTGCCTGCCAAAGCCCATTTTGCAGAAGCCAGTGAGGTGCATGGAGGCTGGTGACGGAGTGAGTCATGGGTGACTATGCAGACATGCATCTACATTAACATGCATATGAGGGTGTGGTCGGGTGGGCGGGATTATCAAAAACTATACACCCAGTGAGCTACGGTAACAGATGCCACGCCTCCTCCGTCCAAATGCAGCGACTAACCCTAACACTACCCCTAACCCTAAATCATCGGTCTGAATTCAGTTATGAATGAAATTTTAACCCAAATTTGAACCCTAACACGTGCCAGCTTCCTAAATATCTCCCTTGAAAGCTCATCTGATTTTTCCGGTCATTATAAGTGTCCTGCTATTATTTAATTTTGTTTTAATCTCACCATTCAGTAGGCAGTGGTAGTGATAGTTAGACTTAGTTAAATGCTACTTGACCCAGACAGAAAAGCGCTGCTCTGTGCTGTCAGAGGCACGGATGCGGTTGCCCCCGGAGACAGAGCAGCAGCCACATGGATGTCAAAGACAGACACTGATAATCAGATAGGAGCCCTGTCATTGCTGCCCCCTCCCCCCCAGGGTTAGAGGCACGCCACACAGCCAAGCCCTGAGCCACAGCTGTCATGCTGAGAGGTTAGTGGGAACAGGCTGCTTCATGCAGTTACGGGATACAAAAAAGGGTGGATACCTGTGTGGATCATAGCCTCCTCCATCTTTACCTCCTGATTAGGAAAATAAGAGCAATTCCATGTTAATTTCTAGGACTGACGGGAAGAGAGAACAAACATCCACATCGTAGCTCCTCATGCATAGTTTCTAGCTCCTAGGAGGAGACGTGGGGCGTTAGACCCAGAGAGAGCTGGAGCAGAGGAGGCGGGGAGAGCCTGTGGACCATCATCCCGGGACAAATGCCACCACCCAGACACGCCGAACCCCCCATCTGAGTCCCCACAGCATTTATAACCATGTGACCCAGACGGACCGTTAGCCCTGTTTACTGTGATTGGGGCTTCCATGGACATGACCTAAACAGGGATTTCATAGTCCATCTCAGTCTGACAACACTGACTGTCCAGAAAGTAGTTGATCACATGGTTTAAATCACATGACCTGGCCCAAGTCACATGACTATTGCGACAGTACCGACTCTCCAGAGAGTGGTTTAAATCATGTGACCGGGGCAGGTTTCAGGGTACCTGTGACACCCCCCCCAGGGCGTCAGGATCTTACCGGCTTCCTGGCCTTTGGGCCTGGGATTGCATTGCCGGTGTCCCTGGCAGCTTCTCATCTCCATCAGCTGGGAGTGCAGCTGGTTGAGGACGTCCCTCTCCACAGAGAAGACCGCATTCGTCAGCTGCCCGAGACCGGGAGGAAGGAGGTCCATTAAAGACACACCGCGGTGGGCAGAGACACACACACACACACACACACACACACACACACACACACACAAACAGAGCGGCACACAGATAGACCTTATTAAAAAAAACATACAGATACATGTTCAGCACACCTTGCTTACCTACACATGCAGCTCTCAACTTACCTAAAACCGACTTAAGTAAATCCTGACTTATGCAAAAAAATATCCAAGATATATAGAGTTTACGGAGCACCAACACAAAAAGGCAAGGACTGTATGTAAATTTACATTTGTTTAATACGTGTTCTTTAGTGTGTATTACTAGCATTCTGTGTATATTATAATGCCCCATAGAAACCCACTACAATACAAGTAGATCTCCGGCTGATTTAGGGTCTCTCTACCCCTCACATGTTTGATAAGGTCTCCTGCAGCTGCTGGAATGGACTGGGACCACCGAGAACATCCCAGGGCATGCAGTGCCCAGTTTCGCCCACCGGTGGCGCTCACCTGATACGGATCACTGTTGAGGTCAAAGTACTCCAGGAAGCCCGTGGCGAACTCACAGAACAGGGTGTTGTGTGTCTCGTTTACAGTGCGCAAGCACCAGTAGGTGTTGTTGTTGGAGCTTGTACAGGCACAGAAGCCCCCCACTGCAGAAAGAAGGGGAGAGATCAATGTGATTGGGTCTTTTGGGGGGCCACCTGCCACACGGACAGTTGGGGGGGGCATTGACGTACAGTTCCAGAAGGGGGCTGTCTGCCAGTGGTCGTTGTTGTGTGTGAAGCAGGTCAGGCCCGGAAGGCTGCAGTCGTCCCCCTTGCGCTGCCGTTTCTTCAGCTTTCGCTCCTTCTTCTTCCTGCGGATCTCGTTAAACAACTGCGACTTCCTGTCCACCTCTGGCGCCACCTCCCTGACAGAGCCGACCAATCAGAAAGCGGTGCACTTAGTAACCAATGACTGAGTGGATTTTTCACACATCACACAGAGGACTCGCATTTTACTGAAGTAAATGCTGGCTTGACCTTGTCCATATCCCAGCAACTAGAGGCCCCCCTAACCCCCAGAGTAACATTAAAAAAGCTCTTTAATGCATTTTACTGTGTTACAGTAGATTAGGCCCCCAATGCCAATTTAGTGTGTAGAGAAACTGAAGGGCAAACAGCTTCACGGGGGCTATTCACCATAACGAGGGCACCTCTGCTCCCCCTAGCACGTCCCTTATGCCGCTGAGGCGGACTCTGTCTCTAAGAGGACGTACAACTATTCCTGACTTCATGGCCCCAGTAAAATGTAATGTGAATGTACAATCATAAATATTAATAGTCCAGGCTCCGCCTCCCTCGAGTTCCTATGATTACAGGAGAACGTACAGCAGTGGGCTTCAGCAGTGTCACACGCTGCAGGGGAAGGACAGAGGTGAGGAAGAGTCAGAAAGAGCCAGAAGGAACTGCCATTACTCTCCCTCAGGGCAGCCGTGATATAGTGCAAATGAAGGCTCAGGAGACTAAGGGATTATGGGATATCACGGCAGCCAGAAAAATGGAGGGACTCCTGACATGATAAATCAGCAAGAGCCCGTAGCGAAGCTGTGGGACAGAGGAACCCTGGGGCTTTGTAAAGGGGCCTTTGTGTCTGGTCGCTGTGTGTCTGGGTGTAGTGAAGGTGACAAGAACAGGGCAGTTAGTGGCTAACAGCCAGCGGGACTGACCTCTTCTGGCCACAGTCGCACTCATCAGGTCGCCGCCGTTTCAGGTGTCCCCGGACCTCCCGCAGGTTCTTGATTTTGTCTTGAAGAGCTTCGATCTGCATCCGAGTGTAGAGTGAGAGTGGCGGATGGCGCCGCGTGGCGGTAGACAGGCCGAGGGTGCGGGGGCTGGACTCACCTCTTGATCTACGTAACTCTTATGGTCCTTCCAGGCCCGGGATGACTGGTAGATCTCCCTCTCGCAGTGTACGGTGTCGTTGGTCAGGATGTAGCACCTAGAGAGTGGCAGGGACGGGTCGGTCACTGGGAGCCTACCACGGATAAGAGCCTGCACCGGTCACACGGATCATACTGGGGACTGTCTGACTTTACTGGTTCGTGTCTCAGAGCAGATGCTGTATTATCCCTCACAGACTGTGGGATGGTGTTGCCCAGAATGACGTGTACCTCCCCTCACACCGTGCATTTGTGTGTCAGCCACAAATAGTCACTACACTGGAGGGGGGGGCGGCAAGGGGCCCCAGGAACAACAAACCCCGCCGTGATGTTCGCTCGATGACGGCATGTCTCCTCTAAACTGAAGGGGATCTCTAATGCCCCCCACCTGGTAAGTCTGAGTTCTGCATTATGGTGGACTGGCTCACTTGTGCGTGACTTTGATGGAGTTGGGATATCCGACCGCATTGGTGTCGTCCGCCAGCATCTCCTCCGAGGCGTCGTCCGACTCCAGGCCGAAGTCCGCGTCGCCGGTCGGCACGTCCTGCCGCTTGCTGATGCTCCGCGGGACGAGGTCCGACGTGTCCTCAGCCTGCAGGTCGATGTCGTAGATCTGGCCCTCGAACTCCACTGCCAGCGAGCGGGACGGCCGCATGTGAACAAACCGGGGCCGGAATCCTGGGGGGAAGAGAGATAAGGCTCCGTGCGTTAAACCCCCCGAGTATGACAGTCCGGCTGTTCAAAACCTAAACGCAACTAACATTTCTACCACTAGAGGGTGCACCGGCACCACTTATTCCTGCCAACATCCACTGGATGTGACAGGGCGGCCTGACAAAGTCAATGAAACGCTCTCCTTACAGCCCCGCAGGTGCAGCCACGTTACGAGATTTCAAAGCAGCGCCAGCAGCTCTGGGAGCAGATCAGCTTTCTGCAGCGCTTCCAGGACGGCGCTCTTCCAGCTTTAATTACCGCTACATTTTTACCATAATCGCAGTGACATTTCACAGGGTACACAAAGACACCGGGACGTCTAAAATAATCATGCGCCCCACCCAGCCCCCATCCCTCCTGGGGGTCGGGGTCCCGCCCTCCCCCACTGACTCACGTGGGTTGCCTGGCTTGCCAAAGGGTCTCCGGGAACGTCGGCCCCCGCCGGCGGCACGGTACGGCGGCTCCCCGCAGTCGCACTCCGTCTCGCGGCTGTCATAGCCACGCCCCCGCAGGCTCCTCGCCTTCTTCCTGGGGCCCTCCTTCAGGGGCCCCTCCTTCAGGGGCCCCTTGCACTTCTGGATCCGCCACTTGCCCGTGACGTCCTCGACGCAGTGCCACTTCTGCCCGGCGCCAAAACACAAGACGGCGGGGAGATCAGAGAGAGGTGCATCTGCGCCGACGCCCTGTCTGGCAGCCCGGGGACTGGATCAGGACCTCCCAGAGATAATCGCTCTTGTTCTCCGGCATCTCGCCGCACCAGGCCCCAGGGGGGGCCAGAAAGCAGTGCGCTGCCACATCCCGCACGAGGCAGGAAGGGAACCGCGAGTTACGGACAGAAACCCCTTTAAATGGACGCGGGCTGGCGGAGTGCGGTGAGGCGCCACCTGCTGTCCTGTTGGGCCGTACCAGACACAGAAGCATCCAATATCTGGCACCAAAGTACAGATGCTACTGCTGACTGCTGATCACACATCTGCATGGAGCCGAGACCCTCAACCCTACAGGCATGTTCAGCCACAGGACGTCCGATCACCAGCCATACATGCTCCGTGCGCTCAGGTTTCCATACCAAAAGGTTGCTGAGTCTAGGCAGTGACCTAGACTGCCTGCTCTGGGATTTCCCAGGAGATCTGCACACGCAACCAGCTAAAGCCTGGAGTGCCTCCCCCCCCCCCCAGCTCAATGCTGACCACACCGGGTTCGATGGCAGCCATAGACCCCAGAAGTGGGAGAGCGGAGTCGGGGGCGCTTTCGTGAAACGGGAATAGGTCTCTGAGTGGCATTTAAACTCAGCTCTGAGAGTCACTTGCAGGAGTAGCTGTCCAGAAGGTGCCTGTTCTACATCAGCATCCTGCTAAATGCTCCTAACACTGTAACGATTGTTGTTTTGTCAACTTTTACTGATTATCTTCTATACCCCCTCCCCCCCGCCACCCAGAAGGCCCCTTGCCCCAGCAGCAAACGGCAAATGGGCCTTTAGCACCTCCATGTTCCCTGAGCGTTCCATATCAGCTTTAAAGCAGCCCCCACCCCCAAGTCCAAATCAGTGATTCGATTCTGCATTTCCCGGAGGTGCTTCAGCTCTTCAGGCTCCTGCGGCAGCATCCTGAGCGCCCCCTGGTGCCCTCCCGGTACCCACCTGTCCCGGCTGCGCGCAGGCCGTCTGCAGCTCTGCCTGCTGGCACACCTCCTTCACCTTGCGGTACTTGGGCAGGCTGTTGCTCTGCGGCGTGTTCAAGCCACCAGCCCCCTGCTCCTTCTTGCGAAGTATCTTCCTGCAAAATGAGACGGACGAGTGAGCGACCGGGGGGGGGGGGGGGGGGGACGGGGGTCACAATGAGGATAGGGGTGGCCTGGGTGCCAGAGGACCACGGCCGTGAGATCGGCCGCCCCCCGCTGCCAAACCGCTTGTCCCCTCGCTGGCGCCCCCCGCTTCCCGAGTCCTGCCAGCGCGCACCACATCCTCAGGAGAACCCAGACAAATAAATAAGATGGGGGGGCCCTCTGTGGTGTACACCCCCCTGCTGTCCGCAGCCTGAAGCCACAGCTGGCGCTCGGTCCGGGGACGAGGACGAGGAGTCGAGGGGCGTCCCGCGAGCATGGGGTCTGAGGGTATGTAAGACCAGCGACAAGGATTCCCCCCCCCCGAACACAGCGGACCATTATCCGGGTTAACAGCGGCTGGGCTCAGAACGTCGAGGTCCGGGTCACGCTGCTTCATTTTCCGCACCGCGACGACCCAGCAAGCAGGCTGCAGCTTTTCAGTGCTGTGTGCCCCCTCCCCCCGGCCCCCCGGCCGTGTGGGGGCTGACAGCGCCGGTGACAGCAGGAATGTTGGCTCCGAGGCCGTGGGCTCGATCCCAGGCATCCCGGCCACGCAGGGAGACCGATGGGATTACGGGGGTCCGGGCAGCGCACTCGCAACAAAGCGCCCGGGGCATTAGCGCAGCTTAGCGTGTTAAGTGATACAAAAAGAGCGGGAAAAAAAAAGAGCCGTGGATCGTATTCCGTGCCCCCACCTGCAGGTAACCCCACCGCCTCGCCGTGAGCCCAAGGCTCTTGGAATGAGGCTCTGTAATATTCCTGGGAAATGTGCCGTCCGTCCGGGAACATGCGCGCATTCCCAGCGAGACCCTGCGCGCGTCGGTCCCGACGCACCGTCAGCGTGTCGATGACGTCATACTGCGCTCAGTTACAGCTAGCGCTATGTCTGCGCTTTCCGAGAAGAGACCCTAAAGGCAGTGATGGCCGGGGCAGACGGACGCTGCGCAGACGGACACTGCGCAGGCGGACACGGCGACAGACGAGGTTAGCCTGGGTCACACTGCCGCCCCGCCAACAGGAATCCGTAACACAGACTGGAACAAAATAAATTCGAAAATAAGAATCTGAATGGCACAATACCCTCTCTCCACCAGGAAAGTGTCTCTCCAGACTTTGGGTTTCCGGTTTGGTTTGAATCTGAAACAGAGTGAAATGACGTGATAGTATCCTGACAGCATGGTTCACCGACCCCCCCCCCAAAACACGCAGTAAACAATTCGCTCGCGTTACATGATCTGAGTACCACTTCCCTCATTTGGGTGACCTTCAAACGTCTTCTAACATTCCAAAATTTTGGGAGGTTCAGCTGAACTTCAAACTACCTTCTCAGCTATGCAGAGATGTTTCAAAAAGATACTCTCGCCAATACTGGGACTTCAACAAGCATAAATATGCAGATTCACAATGATGTTCAATTATCAAGAGTAAGAGAAATGTCATTATAAAGGACGGGCGACAACGACAGTACTGACACTAGTTCTGACAGAGGCTTCTTAACCCTAACGATTCTTAACACACACCACGGCCTGCCTCTGCATTTAGTCACCTGCCCCCTGCAGGATGGCGTGTGAAGGTGCAGCGCCTCACCTGTTCCCTGTCCTCTCCTGCTCCAGCAGCTTCAGGATGGACTTGCCATCCATGTCGGGGGGCGTGTCCAGCCCCGCGATGTCCAGGATAGTGGGCGCCAAGTCAATGTTCAGCACCAGGTGGAGATTCCTGCGGATTCAAGAATGCCGGTGTAAAGATGGAACGTCCCAAGTCAGCGCTGCCCTGGGGGGCGCCCCAGTCCCACACGCTGGAGGAGATCCTTACACTGCTCCTGCCTCCACGTTGGGCCCACGGATGAAGAAGGGCACCCGGATGTCAAAGTCGTAGGGCATGGATTTGCCCTTCACCAAGCCAAACTGGCCGATGTGGTAGCCATGGTCGGCTGTGTAGATTACGTAGGTGTTCTCCAGCTCTCTGGTCTCCACCAGCATCTCGTATATCTGCGTCGGTGACCATGGCACAACATGAGGTGTGAGAGATCCACCACCACCCCCTCCCGAGACAACCACACTGAGAAGTGCGACCTCCACAACCTCACCTTCTCCACAGAATCGTCCACGGACATGAGAGTCTGCAGGCGCTTTCTGTGCAGGAAGTTGGTGAACTCCATGTGGATGGGCTTCATGGGGCCGGTGTACTGCATGATCCAGTGCTTGTCCATGTTGGGAGCGTAGTTATAACTGGGAGTACTGGGAAAATAAGTGGCTTGGGTGAGGAGCCTCCCAACATCCAGACTCAGAGGGTAGCACCCCAGTGAGCAAGCAGAGGGCCTGACAACCCCCCCAGAGAGAGAGTGAGAGCAACCAGTTCAAGGAGCCAACAACCCCCCTCCTTCGAGAGAGAGTGGCCAGTGAATGGGTCCAATGACCACCCCCCCCCCCAAAACAGTGTGACCAGCAGAGAAGTCTGATGATGACCCCCTCCCCCCCGAGGGACTGACTGGCAGGGTTGTCCAACAATTCCCCCTGAGAGTGGCTGGTAGAGGGGCTCAATGACCCCCCCAAGGGAGCGAGAGCAACCAGTAGAGGGGTCTGACGATGCCCTCCCCCGAGAGAGAGCGGCCAGCAGAGGCGACTGGTGACCCCCAAGTGAGAGAAAGTGACCGGCCTCTTGTTTGCTCAAGGAAATTCGCTAATTTTCCCTGGTGAGCATTTTAACAAGAATGCCAGTCACTCTGTCTTCACACACAGCTGAACGTCAAAGGCTCTTGGCTGCGGAAAATCATTTGAGGGTTGGCACACGCTAAAGAAAATAGGTCCATGACCAATGGACCCAAAAATAAAGTTCCTAAACAACCCGTCGAATAAACATAGTTAACCGCTCCGAGAGGGTCCGGTCAGAGGCAGAGCAGGTGGGCAGTTTGGCCGAGGGCACCGTGTGGGTGCCAGGGCCCGACGTTTGGCTGCTGATCCTGCCAGACTAGTAATGAGCTAGCAGGCGACGGTCGAGGCCTCTCTCCCCGCCCTACTGAACTCCTCACCCAGGCTCTGAGGCTGCGAGCCTTTCGCCCCATGCCATAGAGAACAGCCTGAGGTGGGGGGCAACCGCGAGCAACAGGTGAGACCTCCAGGTGGAGCGAGAGATCCGTGGTGATGTGTAGGTTCCTTTCTGTCTCCCAGGCTGGAAGCGCCTCGCAGGCTGGGAAGACTCTACAGTGCAGGACGTGTGCTCTGCGTTTAAGCACGCCGTCACGTGGCCCTCCGGAGGCAAAGCCCTCGGCCAAACGGACTCCTGCCGGCCACGTTAAAAGCATCGATGGCCCCTTCGAGGTGATGAGGTGCCGGTTTGATTTACGCAGGACTGACGCAGGCCTTGTGCATTAAGCATATCACTTACGGTTCCGCTTGGGGATACGGTCCCCCGTTTTTATACACCACCACCCCACCTGGGCGTCCTGCTGACAACAGGCTCTCCTCGGCCTCCTCGGCCCCCATGGCCAGCCTGCCGTCTTCACGCGATCCCGTAAATTGGACCCCATAAACCGGCACGCAGCGCTTGACACGCCTCAGCCACATTCCGGTCTCGGAGCGTTTCAGGGCCGGATCCTGGTGCCAACATGGCAGTAAATTAATCACGCCGCAGAGCGCCGTCCAAAGCAAACAACGTACTCTGCGAATCGCGGAGCCTGGGGAGGGACGGGGTCAGAGAGTGCGAGGACGGGGGTAGTGCGGAGTTCTGCTCCCCCGTTTCTGGAAGCCCAGCTAAGGTCCAGGGGCCGGTGTGCAGCTCTGCGAGGCTCTCACGCTCCTTGTGAACGGCCAGACGCCTCAGCACTGTATCCACAGGCTGTCTGACGTCAAAATCGGCCAAGCTGACGTTTTTCCAGCCCATTGACATAATAGATGCCGGAATAACGATTTTAGGACGTTTACAGGCGCGGCTGTTTAGTGTCTGCTACGCACTGCCAGACAAAAAAAATCAGCAAACACAGCCTGTCCTTTTGTACCAGAATGTATCAATCAGTGGCACTGGAATTCCAGTCTGATCTTTATAAAAAATAATAAAGAATAAATCCTTTGAGAAATGTTTCCTGTCTGATGCTTTTTCCTGACCTACAGGACTTGACCTGAATAGGAAAAGAAATGAGTGGCATTCCTATTGGACTATCCTTACATTTTGGCTTAAGTTATCTGACTAAAGAATAAATCCTGCTTTGTGCAATACCCCCCAGGTGCTTGACCGACCCTGCTGCTGACCCCGGTATGGTGGGGGGGGGTTACTCACATGTGCTGGGAGGCGTTGGGGAAGAGCTCAGAGTACTGGGGGGCGGAGTCCTCGGGACCGTGCGGGGCGGCGTGGCTGATGACCATCATGACGGGTCGGTGTGGGTACATGCGCTTCGAGGTCCGGAAGTAGCTGATGCTGTCATTGGTGATCAGGTCCGTGAAGTAGTCCTGCAGGACAGGTAGCAAGCCAATGGGAAGGCAGAGCTCTGAGAAGACTGAGGACTAGCACACTTCAGACTGAAAACCCAGAGGAAGCGGCGAGCGGGCCTGCAGCGGGGGAGGGGGGGGTCTGAATGTTTCTGTGAGGCTATGGGGGGCTGGGAGTCAGCAGCCACAGCCAGACTGAGACACACCAAAATGTCTCACTCAGGAAAAGCTACTGGACATCGAGAAGCATAAATATACACCCTTATAAAAAGCGAGTAGAGGCCACACTAGGCGTGCCTATGCCAGACACCCTGGGCCGCCTTCCCGACACGCTGGGGCCCTCACACCTCCGTCCGACCCAACGAGCAGGTCGCCTGATGTCCGCCTGCTACCCCACACTCACGTTTACCCACGTCCCCCAATGGACAGACTGGCTCCCCACCATAAACACCCCCTCCCTCATATTTCCATGCTACCTAGGAGCACACTGACAGGTAGCAGTTCCAGGAAAAGCAGATGCTCCTTCTAGAATAATCATCCGGTAAGGCGGCAACACAAGTCAAGGCTTCTGGAAACATTGCTATCCTGTCCATATGCTCCTCAGGGCCCAAGGTGACAGGGATATGCCATTTTTTCATAAAGATTATACCATCACACTTTCTTTACAGACAGGATAACCCCACCCCACCCCACCCCACACGTCCCGTAGGTGTGATCTTGACTGCTAACATTCATTATGCTATAACATCAGTGTACTGGAGGCAGTGTTTCCTGACCCATTCCTTGGAGACCCCCAGACAGTCCCAGGAGCTGGGAGGGAGCTAAAAATGCGGACTTTCTGGGGGTCCCCAAGGATCAGATTAGGAAACACTACACTAGGGTATAATGTTGTACTTCACTAATTTGGTACACTTCACACAGAGTCTTCGCCAATGAGAGAGTGATTAGTTGACTCGTGAGTTGCCCGTTTGGGTTCCTGCCGAAGACACCCACCTCCTTCAGGTGAACCTGTATCATTACAGCTGAGCCGCCATGATACTGACCGCCCACAATGTGACCAATTGGGTTTCTGCTCCTTTTCATGTCACAGGGCCAGGAGGACTGCCCAGGTTAGGCTAACATGCAGCGCTCCAACCATCATCCGGGGGTCATGGGCGTGCCCATGCGGTACGCACCTTGGCATAGTCAGCCCCATGCTTCTCCTTGTAACCGTTGCGGCAGACGGTGTAGTTGTAGAAGCGTGAGTTCTTGATGAGGCCCACCCACTCCCTCCAGCCGGGCGGGATATAGCTGCCGTTGTACTCATTCAGGTACTTCCCAAAGAAAGCTGCAGAGGAGGAATGGATCCACAGTGAGGAGATGTCTGCCAGATAGAAGGCGTTTACCATGGACATGAGGGACAGGTCACAGCGAGTGTCTGCACTCCGCGTCGATAAATGACTGCTAGTATCTGCTCTCTGCCTAAATAAATAAATGCATCTACTCTCCGTATTGATAATCGCGAGTATCTGCTCTCCATGTCGATAACTGACTGCCAGTATCTGCCCTCCGGGGTGAAAACTGTGAGTATTTGCTCTATGTGTCGATAAATATCTGCTCAGATTCCTCTGTTCCTCTTCTCTGGACGCGAGTCCTTTCGCACGAGCCTGCAAACATGCGATCGTTTCCTGCTGAATCAGGCCATACATCTCCCGATATCTGGGAACGGCGCCAGTCCACCCCAGGGAGTCAACAGTGGACCAGCGTCTTCGCTAGAAACCGCGAGTGGGTCTGGAGGTGAAGGAGGGCTCGTGGGCATGCGAAGAGCGTGGGCCAGGCCCTGGAGGACATGCCTGAAACCACACTGACCTCCAGGTGAGAAAGCCAGCTAATCTCCAGATACACCACTCCAATTTCAACTTCAAACCTGGAAGGGCTGCTGGCTTTCGTCAAAGTTCTTAATGGATAAAATACAAGCTTTTATTGTTGTAAGCGTTTTTAAATGACAAGCTTCAGCTTTCGGGTTTGGCTGCCGTGGAGCCACTTACATGTGAGTATAACACGGTGATTAACAGTGGGTTAGGGTTAGCATAACGCGATGATTAAAGAAGGAACTCTTCTCCACGGTACTGGATTGTCCAGAGAAGACCTTGTCAGAACCCACCACAGAACCCAAACAGAAACCCCAAGGAGTCCCTGAGCTCCAACAGGGGGCAGCAGGCTTACCGGTCCGGTATCCCGTGTTGTTGAGGTAAACGGCGAAGGTGCGCGGCTCGTGCTGGGCCTGCCAGGATGGTGAGGAGCAGTTCTCGTTGTTGGTGTAGGTGTTGTGATTGTGGACGTACTTGCCGGTGAGCATGGAGGAGCGTGACGGGCAGCACATGGGCGTGGTGACGAAAGCGTTGGTGAAGGTCGTACCTCCCTGCTCCAGGATCCGGCGTGTTTTGTTCATCACCTGCAGTGAGCCTGTGGGGCGGAAGACGGGCGTCAGACAGACAGGAACCCTCACCAGGTGGTTTACGAAAGCTGGCAGATGCTTGGTTTGTCGTCGCAGAGCGCTCTCTGCAGGGTCACGCCAACCTCTGCGGGGTCTCGCCGCCCAAGATGAGAGGGTCTCCTGGCCACATCCCAAAGCGGGATTTGAACACTCCTCCATGGTTAATGCCCCGTGTTAGCATTTGCATTCCCTAAGACCCCCAATAGTAATCCGCCAGATCCAGGCGGCTCACTGTAAATTAGACAAGCAGCTGAACCACGATGTTTCTCCAAAACCTTTTGCTAAATGCCTTTTCCTGTCCAGCGCTCCCTCAACAATGTGCGTCAGATGCTATGCGGCGTCTGATCCAGCAGCCGGTGAGAGATAGGTACCTCACACGTAGCAAATGCCTCTCAGGCTGAGCAAAAGCACGAAGGAATCTCAACACTCCTGGGTTCGCCGTCCGCAGTCTGGGGCCTCGCCAGAACAAACAAGGTCCGTTTTTGCTTAATAAGTAGATGTTAGTGTTTCCTGCTTCCTTAATCATGCCCCCAAAAGCCACCTCGCCCTCTCCTCACCGCGGGCGCTTCTCATGCAATGAAAACCTTCCTTATTTATGCAAACGAGTCCAGTTCAGCAAGAGAGAGAGAGCCCTGTGAGGAAGAGGACCCCTGAGGGGTCCAAGAAAATTACAGGGCCCCCAAGAGAGTGAGGGCCCCATGAAAATGACAGGGCCCCCGAAAGAGTGAGGGCCCCATGAGAATTAGAGGGCCCCTGAGAGAGTGAGGGCCCCCGAGAGAGTGAGGGCCCCATGAAAATTACAGGGCCCCTGACAGAGTGAGGGCCCCATGAGAATTAGAGGGCCCCTGAGACTCACCCAGTTCCACGTCCTGGTCGTCGGTCATGATGAGTATGATGTTAGGCCGGATGTTGCGGCGGTCTCTCTGCACACGGCCGCGCAGCCCCTGAGCGCGTGTGGTAAATGCAGTGCAGTCCAGTGGGCCAGCCACCAGCAGGGCGGCGACAGCGGCTAGGCACAGCAGCTCCATGGCGGTGGGGATCGCGTTTCCACTTGGATGTCACGACCTGGTGGAGGGGAGCCTGTTTTTAAAATCTGCTTCAGAATAACAGGGAATTAAAAAAGTTTTTAAATTGGCCATTCACCCAAAGAGAGCATAAAGAGGATTTGTGTCGTGGTCTTCTCTCGTGTGAACCTTACGTTTCCCTGAGGCTTAGCGTCACAAGCCCAGATGTAAACAGGGTTTAAACCACTTTGTCTGACTGCACGTAATGAAGGTTCACTGGCACAATGTGAGCACTTCAAGTGAATTTTTGCCCATTCCTGTTGCTACCACATCCGGGCCTTAACTTGCACTCTTGTAGCACCTGACAAACACGTTCCCCACTGAAGGCACCTCGAGCATCTCCTTCCTGCCAGACTCCCCAGACAGACATTCCCCATGGGTACGTGTCAGCTCTGGACCAATATGAGCCATCCTTTTGCACAGGACTTGGTGCAAGCCAATCAGAATGGCTTTGTATTCACAATGACCAATCAGACTGCATCCCCTCTAAACCACATGAACTGCAGGGTCCTCGATCTCTCCTGCTCAGGCCCCCGGGCTGGAAGCAAAGCACAGGGTGTCGCTAAGCCAGCGGACCTCCAGCCCGTGCCCTGAGGCATGCGAGAGACAATGGCTTCCTTTGACTAAGGCACCAAATAGACACGGTCTGAGAGTCACCAACAGCAGCTCTCTACGGATGTGAGACCCTCAGACGAGTGAGGGCACTCAGCGATCTGGCATGGTGGCTATTAAGACAAACACGCCATCTGCATGCCCCATTTTACCATGTGGGCTCTCCGATATGGGTTTAAGGGCTTTCTCCGGAAAGATTGTATCACAGACCCACTGACACGGCCACCTCCAACAGCCCTGGAAAGATACTGGCACTGTTTGGACTAGCCGCCACTGCAGAGTAACTGGTGGGGTCCACAACCCTGCCCCACACCCCCAGCGAGCTCCCCTCCACCCACCTCCACACACAAACCCCAGAGCCCATGATGCAGGAGAGCAGCATGATGCGGACCTGTACAGTGTGACGATCGAGCGAATGACTTTTAAACCAACATGCTCGACCCGCATCACCTGTGGTCCTGCCTACAATGTCAGGTTTAGCCATAAAGGTTCTGAAGCCAACTAGTGCAAAAGCACTATCAAGACGAACACTCAAAAGCCAGCACCTTCAATTTAAGAAGCGCATGTTGGGTTTGATAGAAGGAAGGTGCATAATTGGCACACGCCTCCTTCCAAGCACCCAGGTTCAAAGGGAAGGACCCTCAGACCTTCTGAAGAAGGAGAAAAGGTCTCGTTTTAATAAGCCATGCACACTGGGACAATAATTGCTCAAAACAGATGCTGGACTTTTAAGGAGATAAAAGCCTACTCAGAAGTTCAAACAAAAGTAATCTGTTACTCGAGGAACATGAGACAAAGCAGAGAAGCTCAGACATTTCATCTGCACATCAGTGCCCGTGCTGAGTGGCGAAGGGCCATTAGGCTTTGAGGGTCCTCTCATATTCATCACGATGATCCCAACATTCGAAGGACTGTTATGCTCTCGGAGGCTGTGAGAGACCGATTCTGCAGAAAGGCAAGAAGTGGAAACATGCAATTGACAGACAGGTGGATTACGGGGCGACAGACTAGTGGCACATCAACAGGCCCTGAGCCTAAGCCTCCTGGCCAGATCATCAGATCATCAGCCCGTGGTCAGCCGGGGTCGCTGTCACTGTGAGGCGGCTCGCTGGTCGCCGTGGCTTCTGCTGGATCAGCAATGCGTCTCTGTGGTGCCAACAGTGGTTGGTTTGTGGCTACTTGACGCGATCTTGTTGAATTCGACACGGCCACGCGACGGGGTGAGGAGGTCGAGGCTACGAAGACGCTCGAGGAGGAGACGGCTCGCCAACGCTGGCTCTTTTTTGCACGTGGCCGCCATTACTGGGAGGCAGGCCGGCGTGGTCCTTACGCCCTCCAAAAAACGCAGAGCTACGGCAAAATCGCTCCAAGGTGCCGAGGAGAACACCAGCCGCTTTCTCCCAGGTCTCTCCAAGGGCGACCGATGGAGGTCCATTCCAAACGACTTTTAACGAGAGTGTTCCATTCAGTAGCAGCTCCTGGCCATCTTCAGAGGCCCATCTCCCGATTCCCCGCTACTGCTCAGGGCAGGGGGGGAGGGGGGGGGACTATAATTAAAGTAGATGACATGGCCCAAAAGTAAATCGGCCGTTCAGAAGAGGCCAGTCGCTGGGGACAATGACCGTTTGAAAGCCGGGTATGAACAAACCCCACTGGGCACTGCTGATTTCATCCCTCTGGCTGCCAAGATGCCGGAGTGCGCGGGGGGTGGGGGGGGGAGCGGGGCGGGCGGGGGTGTTGGACTCGTGTG
>JAODLC010000036.1:19914246-19929340 GCA_026781145.1 Hippopotamyrus pictus | reverse complement strand
GGGAAGTGGTGGGTGGGGAGGCAACCCCGGAGAATTCCGCCCCCCCACCCCCCCCCCCATCAGCTAAGGCAACGGAGGAATCAACACATACCAGTCATTACTCACAAGTTTGTTCCGGCCCCTCTTTGTCTGGGGGAAGGTAATCAGATCTCAGGTTGACAGAGTCCTAATTCTGTGTGAGAATAACCTGAAGAACGACGCTGCGGGGCAGGTGTATGGCGTCGGCGAGTCCCCGAGAAACGGCTCGAGTGTCAGAGCGGCGGTTACCGTAACAAGCGGAGTGTGTGGGCCTCCCTTCACGAGGGCGAAGAGTACTATGGATTTACGACGGAGCTGCGAGCGGCCAAGGGACCGCGTCCCGTCGCTCACCGGTAGGCTCTCCATCCACGCCTCTGCAGTCCATCAATGTCCGCGCTCAGCAAGATCTGCTCGCAGATCAGATGTCAGGTCGCAGAGCTGGCCCACACTCGGTATCCTGTCCCGAGGGGGGGCAGGGCTTAGGGGCACCCGTGTCCATGCGGTCGTCACATAGGCAGGAGGAGATATCAGAGAAAATCGAGATCCCGTCTGTCCCGCGCCGCTTGAGTTGGGCCTCAGAAGAATGAGGCCTCTATGGTCACACTGCTATGAATCGTGGGACGGCGCTGCGTGGACCAGGCGGCTTTGAGCTCCGATGACGTCAAGCGTAAATCACTGCTGGAGACAAGGCTTGGAGCCACGAGGGCGTAATGAGAGCAGACTCGCCCACACTGCCCCCCAGGGAAGGGGGGGTACTGACGGTGCGTGTGGTATTCACTCTGCGACTCTGACACGTTCAATCTGTTGTTAATTTTTTCATCCCTTCTATGAGGGACAGATGTATGGTAATATGGATCCCGTGCCGCTCTTTATATTTTTGGGCCGAGATGAAAAATATCACAGGCGCCTGCTTTGAACAGAAATTGAAATTAAAAGCCCAATCTTTAAGAGTGGTAGAAAAGTCCCCGTTTCAGGAAGAGTGTGCTGCTTCCAGACAGACTGGCCGTGTCACTGTCGTAATATCTCTTTAAGAACAGAATTATCTACCTCCCACATTTTTCATGTGATGTCGTTACTCTTGGGTGGTATGGTAGCTCAGGGGGTCGGTAGGGCTCTTTCCTCACACCTTCCGGCTTGGGGTTTGAATCTTGCCTCTCTCTGTTTGCATGTGGAGTTTGCATGTTCACCCCACGTCCTGCGGGTTTCAACATGCAGCCAAGCTAACTGGTGTCTCTAAATTGCCCATATAGTGTAAGTGTGTGTATCCTTTGAAGGACTGGCATTCCCTCCAGGGTGCCCCCCCCTCTTTTGCCAGGAACATCAGCGTGCTTTAACACTGTCTTTGGGTGGCCCTCTGCTCCTGGATGCCAAAGATCTACTTACTTACCAAGCTGGAAGCGAATTTTACAGTGTAGTTTGGGAAAACTCATTTATATTCATGAGAGAAGCTACCTAATTGGCCGGGGAATGTGCTCGCTACCTGTTTTGTCAGGGTGGTTCAGGAAAGCTCATTAATATTCATGAGAGAAGTGCTACCTGATTGGCCAGTGAATGCCTTAGATAGACTTCACCAGCCAATCGGGTACCTTAAAACTAAAATTCGCGAACTGGAAATGGAGCCGCTTCATCATATGGCAAATTGGCCAACCCAGGAGATTCCTGTCCTGTAACAAGCACCTCTGGGTGTTTCCCCACAATCGTGTTAGCTGTGGTGGGCTGTCCTTGGTCTTTTCCTCAACCACTTGTTTTCTTGAGTGCCTGAGGTGTTTTGCCCAGAGCAAGGTACTCAGTGAGAATCAATAATCAATAATCCTTTTTTCATGCTCAGGGAACAGCAGACATCACACCCACGGAAAGACTGGCTTTCCTTCATTGGACGGTGGCTAAGTGGGTGTGGCATCAGAGCCAAACTCAGACCGTGACGGACGGCTGCATGGCTAAACGGTCCGTGGCTTGTCTCTCAGCGGAGACCAACAAAAGCCACCTAATGGAAGTGTACCAACATGTGGAAGGTCCTCCAGATCCATCCAGTTAGGTCTCGGCAGTGGAGAACAATCTTTGAAATCAAAATCTTTGACACAATAACTGTGGCATTTAATGTCATTGGTGAAGGAGAAAAATACAACTAAAGCTATCACCCTGAACATTTTTAGTGTTTTTTAACTCCTGTAAAAAAATGTACCAACTCATATTAATTTAAAATGCACTAAAATTTCTTTGAAGCTGCGTTATGTCAGGAATTTTGGATCAATCATCTGTTCATCCATCTCTTTCATCTATTTGTCCTTGTTCAGTCTTGGCCTGGTCCAGGGGTCTCCGATGTTATTTACAGTGGGATCTACAAAAAATTATGTGGAGAGCTAGGTTGTGGACCAGGGGGAGGGGGTAGGGGTGCTCAAATTTGTAGACTGGTGTGGGGGGTGGAAACTGTAAAATTAACGTGATTTCTAATATGTGTCACGCAAGCTATTCACTGGCTCCGTGTGGGGTACTAGTCAACGCGCTGGTGACCACTGGTCTCGTTTGAGTAATCCTGTCTGAGGACTTACGATGGGACACTGGATACAGAGCGACAGACTGAGGTCCTGGAAGCCCAGGTGGTTGGGAGAGGGTGTCTGATGCTGTCTGTGCTGGACAGCCTGCGCTGAAAGGACCTCAGCGGGACCCTGTGCTCCTGGTGTTCCTGGGACGCTTCGCTTTTGATTTCCCCCAATAGCTCTGATCTGTCAACCAGAAAAATAACAAGAGGCAGCTTCAAAGGGCAGCTCTGTCCCCGAATGGAGCCCCTGAAGGACTCCACCTTCATCCCCGCGCCAAAGGTAAAGAGCTTCATTATGCCGAAAATAGCTTCATTAAAGTAATTGAAATCATTCAACAAAAGGGAAATATGTTAATTAATATAAGTGTCTTCGCTTCTTTATCAATCCGCCAGGTTTATTATTGTGCTCTCTGTTGGATGAATGCTAATTCTTGGGCAAAGTCCAGTACTTTGTATTTTTTGCCCATTTTACATGACTGTGCAAGAAATGCAACAAGGGAAGACTTTATGGGGGTGTCCCGCACACTCTGTCTACGTCCATCTGTCACTCCCAGTAATTTGGGCCTTGTGGCCTGCTCACCTGCGGTGTCTCAGATGAAGGACAGTTGTGGCAGATCTTTTACGGCCTGAGAGCAGTGACCCTGATCTCCTGAGTGCCTCTGAACCGCAGCCTTCATGCTATGTGGCAGAATTTCTCAGAACGAATGAGTAAAGACCTGCGCTAAATTCAGCCGGGGGCAGCTGGCCCGCGGGTATCACGCTTAGCGGGCTTCGGGGAGAGCTGGGACCCAGGGCCTTGTTTATAAATGCACAGTTTTGGTCTTCCTGTGCGCATGGTCAAATCCACACCAAATTTCAGATTTTTAAAATCAGTTTTTGACATGGAAAACTACTTATCTGCATGTGTTCAAACTTGCCGTACGACCGTTTCCTTGTGGCAATGTTAGGGTACTGCAATTAATCAGAAATCTCAGTTCCAGCATGTCCCATGTCATGAGCTGCTTAATTGATTCTGCATAATACTACTACTACTACTACTAATAATAATAATAATAATAATAATAATAATAATAATAATAATAATAATAATAATAGATGCTGTTGTTTTATTGCCAGATTGAACACACTTTTGAAGTTACATTTGCGCAAAAGTATACAAATATTTACATTATTTTAATTTTCCAAACCCCATTACCGTAATTCACACCTCTTTGATGGAAAGTTATTTAACATACATATTATAGTATTATAGTTCCACACTTGTAAACCATTTTGGTCAATCCATAGGCTATCAAAGGTCCCAAAATGCTGTGGTGAATAGCGGCAGAGTTGGCACTCTCTGAAGAAGAATAGATTAGAGATCAGGCAGACGGCTTTGCTCAGCGATGACGAATGACTGATACGCAGGTATTGTTTGAGCTGTGTGGAAAGATGGTCCCGATTTTACAGAGTATGGATGTCACGGAAACCGATGCTTCGGTATCAAGTCCATGCCAAAATTCTGGAAACATGACGGAGCCCGTTTCTCTACACTATACCGTAGGTTGCAATTCTTCCGGACCTGACGGGAGCAGAATATACGCCTGCAAGCGTTCTACCCGCTCTGAAGCTCTTAAGTTCGTTGAAATTGGTGACATGATCCCTTTGTCGCTTTTCATTTTCCCACGATCGATCTTGTAAGCTGTAAACAAATATGGAAACAAATTCCTTACCTGTGTTGAATTATTCGGTTTTCTTCTGCTCTCCATTTCCAACTTAATTGATAGCCTACTTTTAGAAAAAGTGCGCCGCACTGTCCTTAGGTGTTAGTTTTTTATAATATTAATAGTTGTTTCATTTTATTATTAGTTCTATTTATTATTTTCATATTTTATCACGTCTCGTTCGAGAACTGCAATTGTAATGCTGTGCCATAAAAAGTGAAGAGCTTGTCTTTTAATTAAGCGCAGTATTGTTTTTTATATACTTGAAAGCTACATATACCACTGTTTTTGTAATGCTCAAATGTTTTTGATAAAGGGTTGTAGGTACGTAAGATTTATTTCGTATTTATCGTGATATCGAGAAACGCGGAATTTCACTGGTACTGGTATCAACTGCTAAACTTCTGTATGACACCGCTAGCAGATGTGGAAAGTACAAATCCAGACCAAGGTTTTGTTTCAACGAACTAAGTTGAGCTCAAAGAGTCGCTAACATTCTTCTTTTCGCCGTTAACAAATAGAGGATTTGAGGTTTGACTCAACCTCATTTGTTTGCTAATGATATTACTAAAGGCATAGGTGGAGTTTTAAATGATTTCATGATAACTTACGATTTATAGAGAGCACATCCGGGAGAGTGGCATACGCATGATTTTTTTGTGCGTATGTACAGTTTCTCCAAATCACACTTACGCATTTTTAAGAAATGATCTTAAATCAAACGTAAGATGGTTGCACATATTTTATTTATTTATTTATTTATTTATTTATTTTATAAACTAGGCCTGGCTGGCCCCCTGTCCAGGGTTGTTCCCTGCCTCGTGCCCATTGCTTCCGGGATAGGCTCCGGCAACCCGCAACCCAGTCGGATAAGCGGGTTGGACGATGGATGGATGGATAAATTAGACCCAGGTTTTGCTCCATCTTTGCTCCATCAGATCTTCATTGTGTAGGACTCACTGGCTGTTGATTGATGCTGAGAGTGGAGCTGCCTGTGCATGGACATCGGCGAGAGTCGGACAGGCAGAGCCAGAGAAAACAGGAGTATTTCAGCAGGAGCGCGGCGGCGGAGAGAGGCTCGTACATCACTGGTGTGCCTGATTCCTGGCTTTCTCCACTCTCGCCTGCACTCTCGCTGTCACCCGGATTTTCCTGGTGACAGAGGCTTTGGCGAAACACTACAACAGAACCAAGTTGACTGATTTTGGAGCTAAAAGAGTGGAACTTCGTGTAGATGCTGCGGAGTAGATCATGAATGAGTTACACCGAGTGTCAGCGTGTAAGTGAGCTGGAAGCCTCTCGCGTGTAACTGACACCCCCACAGCCAAGCAGGGACTTATCCAGCTGCCATTTAAACCCAAGGCTGTGCTATAAATTCCACCCCCCAGCTCTGGCAAGTTACATGAGTTGCGGTACAATCTAAGCACCCCCCCCCACCTAACAACAGGCTTCTCTGGCCATCAAGCCTGGGCCTCGCATGAACTGATAGACTTGGCACCCCCAGTGAGCCCCGTGTAACACCCCCCATGGGTGTATTATTAGCAGATGCCTGGAACGTCATTTCTACTGTTAAAGGATCAGTGCTGCAGAATAATAAATAAAGCCCGAGTTTATAAAGCTTAATGCTGAGTTTCTAAGGGTCCCTGTGATATCAGATGCTTCCAATAAAAAGTAACTGAATAGAAAAATGCAAATCACACACCGAGGCTGTGGTCTCAGGCTCCCATTTTCTCTTATGTACCCCTGCCCCCCCCCAATAAACACATCTTCTTCAGCTCGGGTCGCAGGGGCCTGCCGGACATGACCTCAGAGAGGCCCCCAGATTATCACAGTGGCCGACTTTGCAACCTGAAGCCGGTGGTTTTCAGGAGGGAGACTCTGTGACTTTCCAGCCCCACCCCCTAGGTCAGCTGATCCAGCTTCTTCATCTTCAACCCCCATTGGCAGTTCCTGCCTATGTTGCTCCATGTGGAAAAACGCGTTCTGTCTTTTAGGGGAGCTGAGGGGTAGCTTTGGCTGAATGGGGCATCTCACTGCTGACACGTCCGTGCTGGACCGTCCATCACGCTGTTTTTCCTCCCCCCAGTGTGTTTATACAGCCCCGGCTGACAGTTATCTTTGTGTTTCTTTCAGGAGAGTGGGACAGTTCGTTTACTTACATTCCCTTTCATCTCCACGCAGAAAGAGGCAGAGTCTGTCCCTGAGCCAGCGGAGGGGTCAACGGGCTGCTCCGGGACGCTGTTTTCGGCGTGAGTGGAAGCTTAAGGAGTCGCCTTGATGGGAATGATGGAGCGGAGGGCCAGCGAGCTGCTAGAGGCCAGGCGCTGTGAAAGGAGCCCCCGGAGGCGAGGAGGTCTGAGGTGCATTTTGAGCAGAAGCACATTCGTACCCCCCACCTTCCAGAAGCTGCTTATCTAGATGTTTCTAAGACGACGCGCATTCCTCGGCAAAGAACACGCTTGGTTTTTAATTTTCCGCACGGTGGAAAAAATGTTTTGGAAGGTTATAATATGTTTATCCCACAGGATGACTGACGATAATCTAAGACAATCTATAATTAAACTTGCCCAGATCTGTTGCGTGCCGACTAACAGTTTTGTCAGAATTACAGGAAAATGTGAAATGACTTGAGATTCAATGAAAATGGCTTAAAGGATCACAGCAACACTGATTCGCAGACGGGCTGTGTCGTCCTGGGACATTGAGGGCTTGGTGTGGGGGTGGGGGGGGCATTTTTTCCCACTTATTATTCAAATGATGACAAAATTTACAAGATGTCCCCTTTAGAGAAAAGCGATGACAAGGGCATTATGACAAGATTTTCAAAGCTTGTTCCCATCTGCAGTATCTGAAGCTGAAGCCAAATAATGCAGGAAATTTGCCTGCTATAATAATATTTGACAGACAGAACATTTAATAAAAGCAAAGGGTGTGAGGGTTGGGGTGGTAATTAAGGTCCCATTGGATCCTGTCTGGCGGCTTTTACTCACTTCAGAGTGTTCAGGTGTTACAGATACCAAGAGACAGAAGTGTGATTGGCTGTGATGAATGATGTCTAATTGTCTAATGTTTATTCGGAATGTTTATTCGGAATGTTTATTCGTACATTTGTGACTTTTGTGTGACCCCAAGCAAAAAAACATCCTATAATAATAATTATAATAATAGCCTGGCATGGATTAATTCATTTTAAATTGGAATAAAGGGATAGAGTTTTAATTTCAAATGGATCTTGAGAATAACAAAAAATATAACATGTCAGAGACGTGGGAAGCATTTTGTTTATTTTACGGTGATGTTGCCGAAGAGATGATGAAATTGGTTAGTGTCAGTGACAGCTTGCTGGATGTCACTTCAGGCAGTAGTTTCCGTGTGGAAACAGGCCAGTCTGAAGCTGCTATCTGTGTTATGTTACGTTATAAATGGTAGCTCACTGATGTGGGGAATCAGACGATGAGCACGTGGTGGGGGGGGGGGGGGGGGGGGGGGGGGGGGGGTGGGGGTGGAGTCGTCTGGCCCCCAGGGGCTTTATCAGAGGGCTTCTAAAAACGCAGCCTTGCTCGCCCATAAATAATACCAGCCCAATCTGTCACATGACCCGCGCCACAACGTTAGCGCCGCGGTTACACTGGCTTCTGATGTTAGCGCGAAGAGACCCTGGTGTCTCGTCTAGCCCTGCTTTTTCCTGACACATGCAGCAGGGAGCGCTGTCACTAGAATCCGCGGGGCGGCGGGCCAAGCCACGACGAGGCTCTGGCTAGCGCGTCAATCAGGCGTGGACGACACACTCGGAGCACGTGGTCACATGGGGGCTGTGTGATTCCAGCAGCTCACAGCTGTGATGTTTACCATGTGACATCACCATGTGATCACAGCTATCAACTGTAACTTATAGTAAGGCGTGTGCCCCATAGTGATGCAGAATCAGGGTCACGGTATGAGAGGGCTGGAAACCTAACTGGGTCAGCACAGGTTATACAGCAAAGCCGAGAATTTGAATGAGAGGCCGAGTCACGGTTCCCCTTGGGGGTAACGGTACCCACCAGGACTTGGCTTAATCACACTCATCTGCACACAGCATGTCCAAACCGTTCAGACCAGGCAAACCACAGAACAAGAGGGAATTAATTACAAGTATCACCATTCCAGAGTCTTTCACACATTTGGCATGAATAACTATGGCTGGGTTTCAGAGATGCATCTCTCTGAAGCATCGCTCCTGTGAAGAGGATGCAGAATGACAGATCCACAAATCACTCTCCGGTTCTGATGTTCCACGGCGTTCAAAACCTCAGCCGGGAGGCCTTGAGTCTGGTGACGAAAAGGACAGATCCTAGAGTGGCTTTTGGTGGCATCCTATCATAATCGAAAATGATCAGCCCTCAGATCAACACATGATTTGGTTGCCTTTTGGTCGAGAAACTTGATATCAGTTCCAGGGAAAAGCGTACAGTTTGCACCAGTGATCTATGACAAAGTCGTTTTGGATACAAACAGAGGGATTGTGGGATAGCGCTCAGACTTCACCGCTCCTGGGCTGGAGGTTCAAAATGCTGTCGAGAAACGAATTATAGTAATTCAGTACGGCCCACACAACCCAGATGAATCTGGATCATTCCTATCACACCAAGAGGCCGTATGCTGGATCCAAAAACTTTATAACTGTGTCACAGTCATGTTATTTTGAATTGAAAAATGGGGAATATCGTGGCCAAACAAATTAACCGTGATTTGAGATTTTGGCTAAAGGCTGCTGTTAGCATTCTGTGTGCTAACCGTTTGATTTGGGGTCATTGACGGGAAACAAACTGGAATTTATCTACTGTAGGCATATGCAGATGCATGTTAACTGAGGGGATGAGACCAGGAGAACCAGTATCCCACCGGGGAGCAAGCATGCAGGAGAGCTGCGGTCACCCCCCCGTCTCCTCTGCATCCTTCAGAACACATGGTGGTGGCAGTGGAAGTGCAGTGTTGTGCAGTGGTTTTGTTTGTAAACAGTTGGTTTCATTTCTCTTTTTGCAGGAATAGCTCTAAGCTGGTGCGCAGTAAACAGGAAACCATGCAGTACATAAATATTTGAACAGTAAAGTAAGACAGCAGGCAGTAATGTGGCCTTTTGAGCTGTTGTGTGTCTGTCATCGTGTTTGTTTATCCAGCACTACCTTCTGGAACACGGTGGCACTTTTCGCTGTGTGTGACGTGACTCACAGCGGACGCTGCATGATGTCACCTTGATGTCGTTCGGAACCTTGGCATTCGGGCTCAGATCCGAGCACCATCAGGTCTACGTGTCCCTCCTCCTACCCAGAAAAGTCAGAAGCCATTATCACGTGTCAGCATAGACTGGCTCATGCAGATAGTCGTAGACTGACACAGACTCATGCTGACGGGAACTCTGGCTCAGGAACAGACTCATGCACAGACTCACACAAAGGCCCAATCACAGATTCATGTACAGACTCATGCAGGGACTCGGGCACAGACTCAAGCCAGCTCTCCGCCTCCTCATGTGACTCCCCTGGCTTGCCCCCGTGACGATGTTTGAACACGGCGTGCGATGACAGTCCCTCACATAGTGATGAGTAGACCTGGATGGAGCCTGCAGACTGCTCCGTCTCCATCTCCAGACCTCAAACCGCTTGTGAGTGTTTCCCTCTGTATTTATATTCATGTGGGGAGAGAAACCCTCCTGTCTCCTGTAATGTATTACTGTGAACACCCCCCCACCCTCTCTAGAAATATGTGTGTGGGGGGGGGGGGCTCCCTTTTTACTCATTTCCACACAAAGGCCGTTATCGCAATGCCTTTTGTCATAAACGCCCTTTTAAAGGTCCACCAAACTGCTCCACCCTCGTCTCCTGCCTGGGGCCCAGCCGGACTGCACAGGGGCCCCATGCTGTTTTATAAGGGGCCCCTGAGGCCCCGCCCCAAGCCTCCAGCTTTATCCTGGTTCCCCGCCTCAGCTGCCCCTGCCCGTGTCTTTGTGGTTCCGCCTAATCGCTGATCCCGGCCGTTACGCTCCTGCCGTGCGAAGGCCTGGCCTCCGCACAGATGTTGCGTGCCGGCCCTCTGGAGCCAGCGGGGGCCCCTCGGCGCTGTAGCTGTCGTCAGTGGGGCTCTCATGTACTTCGGGAGAAAGGCAACTCACGTCTACAATTAGTGGGCCTTGACTGCCATTTATTGGAAATTGAGTAACAGGCAGAAGGCTGTCGCTCGTCTGTATATAAAAAAATTATACAGCGACGTATGGCAGCCATATAAGATCTAAAAGACTTAAACACACAGAACCCAGCTCTAAGGTCTAGACACATAAAGTGCCTTCTAATGTTTTTACGATGCAGTGAATCAGTCTGTATGATTAGATCCCAACCATCCTGTGATTAATGGGCTCTTAACATCTTGAAAATGGAATGAACATGAACCACAAACCCATCCCTGATGACAGGAGGACAATGGGGGGGGTGTATCAGACAATAGCATTTACCAGGCTGGCCCCCTTCTCACCTGGAATCCCTATTTGCATTCCCTATTGCAGCGGTGGTCAATCTTATCCGCAAAGGGCCGGTGTGTATGCAGGTTTTTGGGGTGACCCCTGCCCTATTTGGTAAGGTCATCTCCACCTCAGGAACAGTGTAGGCCTGGTCAGTGCTGGATGATGTTGATGCTAAAGCAGCCCACCCTGCCTTCAATTTCCAAGTTGTTTGAAGCTTCTGAGCACCAGTGATGGAGGGTGTGAGATCTCTCGCCGCCTCCTCCTCTCCACACGCTTGCTTACCTCCTGAATGAATTTGCTGTCAACGGACCGTTTTCGTGCCAGAATCCCCAGACAGACATTGCTGCTTGGCCTTTCTCACACAGAACACCCAACCAAACCCCTTTTTAGTGACCAGAGATGAATGGTTCAGGTGAGTAAGTAAAAATCCAGACCAACATTTTGTTTCAGATAACCAGCTGAGTACTCTGTGACTGTGACTCCTTATGCTCAACTGGCTGGTTGGAACAAAATCTTGGTCTGGATTTTTACTTTCTGGACCTGAACTATCTGTCTGTGGAGGGAGCAAAACCATAGACTGTCTGTGGGTCCCCAAGGACTGGACTGGGAAACACTGCTATAGGGAGTCCGATAAGCAGCTTCTGTCAGTGTCCTAAATCACTGATTGCATTTATTCTGCGCTTGCTGAACCCTGAAGCGTTTCCACATAAAAAAATCTGCTACAGACACAGTGATCGATGTGTTGATTTAGAAAAATTGCTTCCTGGACTATGGAAGGGAGCTACTTCAGATTAATGAGTAAGTTACACATTCAGGGTGTGTTTAAAGCTCTATGGTGATGAGCATGAGTGAAATAAATACATCAAAAACTTGGGAAAGATGTAAAAAAAGAGAGCGAGTCCTGGGAAGCAGGTGATAGAAACAGCTGGTAAGTCGCTGCTCATGTTTACCCCAGATGGGACCCAATGCATCATGCTGTCAGAGAGGATCGACGACACCGTTATTGCCGTGGACAGACCCCTTATCCGCCAGTTTCCCTGGGACAAACTCCTCTTTCTGTTCTGGATAGAGAGCACGATGGCTTGCAAAAGACTCCGTAATGACCTCCTGTCTCTCAGTGTGTTTAATTTCAGAAATCATGCTGATTATATCAAAAATGGGCCCCATTCAGGTTCTGATCCTCATGTTTCTGTCAGAACTTGGTGCTCTAAGCGCCGAAAAGCTAAAATCCTCACCGGCAAGATCTGATGCAGTGCAAAGCCTGAGAAAACAGCCTTACTGGAGACACTAAACTGGTGATATTTTGGCTGCAGGGTCCTAATGCAGCGAGTTATTTGTTTAGTTAGTCGACTTCTGTGGAGATAGCCTGACTCTTTCTGTAAAGACTGTGGGAAAAGCTTGGGCACGTATGAAACAGGCTACTGTGGGACGACCTTTATAAATGTTTGGCTTCATTTGCACTGATTTATTTATCGATATCATTTATTTATGTTTCTACGTCGAGTGACAGGGAAACTTCTGAACCCGAATTCACCGGTCACATTGCATTGGTGAAAGGTGCTGACAGCTGCCGTTTGAGGTTTAAACCTGGCAAGACAGGGCATTATTTTGGTCAGCCTTGTCCACCAATCATGACGGCAGACGCCAGCCTTTCAGAAGGCGGGAACTTCACCCTCCTACTGATAAATAAACAGAGGTTTGGGGGCCTTGACCTCACATGGACCCTGGCAGGTGTTGAGGCTGACACATCACCATCCAGGGGGCGCTGTTAATCCCTGATAGGCCCTCTGCACAAGCTATAGGAAAACATGCTCAATGCATCCTTCAGTGCATCTATTAGTTTAGCGGGGGACAGCATGCCCTGCCCCCAGAAAGGAGCCAATAGGGTTTGATTAGCGGGGGACAGCATGCCCTGCCCTCAGAAAGGAGCCAATAGTAGGCAGTAACTTTGAATATGTGGGAAAGACAGCAAATGGGAGGGAAAATGTGTTTGTGTTATGTTTGGTTTATCCATGTGGTAGCAGCCAAACATGGCATCCAGATGAGCTTCTTAACCCACCACATTCTTCACTTTACAATCATATTACAGCCAGACTGTGTTGCTTTGTGCTCAGTCAATTGTAGGTGTGATAATGAGCTTCTCCCAGGGCCCTGAACATCACCTGAGCATGCATGTGTCAGCATCACAAAGCAGGCCGGGGCCTTGATGAGACGGCCTACCTTCGACGCTGTCCACTGACAGCCTGGTGATTAACAAGGCCCACCGGGCAAAGCTAATTGGCGTGTTTCCTGATAAGAGAATGTCAGCAATCACATGGTTCAGCGATTTAGGCCCCCCTAAACAGACCATCACCGCACAAATCACAGATGACTAGAGGAGTCGATCAACAGGCCAGATTTAACACGTTTAACTGTTTCCTTTTTTGCAGATGCAATCAGAAAATGCAAAAGTTAGGGGCCGTTAAAAAAAGGCGTGGCACGAAAATATATACTTTATTTTTGGAAACTGACCAGTCCCCTCCCCAAAGCCCAAGGGTTTGATAGCCTGTTAGGGAAGTGGTCCCTGATGACGGGGCCCCTTAAGGAGAAGTATGCAGGAGTGCTTCTCAATGCAAACACGCTGGCATGCAGACCTTATCTGCCACGCACGCTGCGTCTCCAGCACCCGCAACCGGGGGCCATGCAGGTTGCATCATACACCGGTTACATTTCCAGCATATTTCTGTCAAAAACCAGCAAACAACTGGGCGTGTTTGGGGACGGTGTGCTGAAAGGTGCTGAGTACAGTCAGGGGTCAATGCCCAGGGGCCGGTTTGGTGTTTCTGGTGAGTACTCAAAAAGACACTTTATCTCCCAAAAAACTACAAAAAATAAACAAATAGCTATAAATAGCTAGCATGCAGAGTCAGAAAATTGTACCTAGCTAGCTTCAGAATCTCCTAAATAAGCAATGCATCGATTTAACATTAGTGTAGTGACTGTTTGTAGCCAACAGGGGGCCAAAACCTCAGGGGCCCTATGCAAATGCATGGTTTGAGCCCGCAGATATCTATATGTGCCTTCTAGCTGAGGATATGCTGGGGTCTTCCAAGGACCCGGGGTCCTCACATGACTGCAACCTCAGCACATCCTGTTTCTGTGCCTTCGATGCCAGACGTAGCTGCAGGATCTTAAATGACACTGTGTCGACTCATTCATGTTCGTCCGTGAAACCGAGTCACGCTGTTCATATTCAGCTCGGACCCAAACTCTTCTCAGATGGCCAGAAACCCTGCTGCCCCTCAGCCAAACATCATGCACGTTGAGCATCTTTAAGACAAGCTCTTCAGGCATCCACTTCCTGCTCATCTCAAAACCATCATTTGTTAGGGAGGGGGGTGGTAAGGGGGCAGTAAACCTGTCAGGGAAACAGTGATTGAGACATCCAGAGATTGGACCCCCAACAGGTTCATGAATGCGGCTCTTAAGCGGAGCTGCATATGGAAAAAGTCAGCTGGTGATAAGACATATGGAAGCTGCGGATCTCCTCCACCTGTCCCCTGAGAGGTGAGGAGCTTTTTCAGCCTGCTGTGTTGGCAGAGAAGGTGCTCTGAGGGGAACGTTCCACCATCTGCCTCGTTTCGGGAACACGCACCGTGGTGTCCATCCACTGCCTCCTGGAGTAGGTGGTGAAGATGAAGGTTATTCTCCCGTCACGCTGGTTCAGCTCATCTCAAGGAGGAACACGGGCTGCTTCTGCTCCTTATGTTCAGTGCAGGCACCGTGAGGGGCCTTGTGGGGAAAAGGGAACCACATTAGAGAAGAAACAACAAATGAGCCTTACCTCAGCCAAACAAACAGCACTCACATGGTGTACTTAAATATCGCTTTTCATTTGTGTCTCTGGGTGGAAATGGAGCCACTGGCACACAGAGGAGTCCGTTGAGACCTGGTCTTTCAGGCCACATGGACTCTCCCAGGGGAACCATACAGAGAACTAAAGATGACTTTCAGAGAGGGGCCCCAGCGGCCTCTGACCAGCTGCTTGAGGAAGCGAAGCCGTCCCAGGGCTCAAATAGAGGGTAACAGAGAACAAGCCTCACATTCAAGACCTGCCATACCTGTTACACACGTGCAGGCGCCTGCCTGTTTCACACAGGCCCATGAAGGTCATGGTAAAAGGTCCAGACAGACCAGCTGCCTTCATTCAGTCCTGGGCCTGCTGTGAGCTGATGACTGGGATGATCCCTGGGCCTGCTGTGAGCTGATGACTGGGATGATCCCTGGGCCTGCTGTGAGCTGATGACTGGGATGATCCCTGGGCCTGCTGTGAGCTGATGACTGGGATGATCCCTGGGC
>JAODLC010000036.1:19842270-19856959 GCA_026781145.1 Hippopotamyrus pictus | reverse complement strand
TCACAGACTGACTTATTGCAAAGGTTAAATCTTATGACAGTACCATGCTTGAATTCACTGAGCTCTTCATAACGACCCATTCTTTCACAAATATTTGTAAACCTGACTGCATGGCCAGGTGCTTGATTTTATACACCTGTGTGAAACCCAGTACTTTTGTCCATACAGTATATCTGAAGCACCTTGATCATCCGTGCTCTCCATGGCTGATCTGTGACCTCAAACATGGAATCTTCAACTTAACATCGCCTTGGAAACACCGGTATGTGTACAGAGGTTGCTATGGGGTCGTGTTTGTCACACACAGATCTTTTTGTGTCCCCATCCGAATGCAGCCCCAGGTGTGTAACAAGCATACGTGCATCCGTGGGTTAGACCCACCCATCTTTCTGAGGACTCATTGTATCTTGTTAATTGACGATGGTTCCATGCAGCCATGGTACCATCATTGGCACAGAGGACCGCGGCTTATGCATGTGATCCTGAACTCTAAATCCCAGATTTTTATCCCCCATTAAGCAGAGTAACAGAGATTAAAAATGGATTTTATCTGAATTATTTAACATGCCTATTTTTGTGACAGAAGTCATCAAAGTATCAGACATAAAAATAAGGTTTAATTATTCAGCAATAGCAGATCTACCAAGCGAAATCTGGACCATCTCACTTTAAAAAAAAATAATAATAAAATAAAAAAAAAAACCACTTATTTACCCAATGCAAACAGCGGCAGCCCAGTGTGAAAATGGGGTACCACCCGAAACAGTAATGTTTTTAATGATGTGCATTTGCATGACTAAAGGCACAAAAGGTTTCTACATTACTTACATATTCCATCTTACTCTCCTATGAGACACTGGCTGATCCAGCTGAAAGTGATGCTCTGGGTCAGAGTGCAGGGTTAGCTGACATCCAGTACGTTACATTTTATGTATGTAGCAGACGTTTCATCCAAAGTGATGGGCATTATTTTTGAGAATGCAGGGTCAGTCCCTGGAGTAACTGGGGGTTAAAGGGCCTTGTTCAGGGAGCCAACGATGACGTCACAATGTTCACCCTGGGATTTGAACCTGCGACTGCTCACGGGCAGTGACAGGCAGTGTCCTAACCCAGCCCACTGAAGCAGTTTTTTGGGTTTAAGAGCCTTGATCAAGGGCCCAATGGTAATATGATCATTCTGCCCAATACAGGATTTGAACCCACAACCTTCTGATGACGGGCACTAACCCAGAGAGACAGACACACTACAAGCCCTAACCCATTTTGATCCTTCCCAGACTGAAGAGATGAGCCTCACTAATTTCCCAATATCTCTGTACTTTCCATCTTCCTGTTCCATAAATGTCCGTGGTTCTGGCTTGTTCACGGCTGAGTGCTTCACACGCAGATGGAGAACTGGCCTAAAACACAGCTTCGCTCCTTGATAATCCCCAAAGAACAGCAGCTGACTGAGGGTGGCGTTACCTCCTCTGTTCTGCTACTCTCCTCCCCACATCATCTGCTCCCACAGACTGACAAAAGCGGAGCGCCTCTCTCTGTTCATCTCTGATATTGCAGCACACAGAGCCAGAAAAGGCCTTATTCCGAGGCAACGGTGAAAACGTGCACCAACATCCACCCACAGAATCCCAGTTTAATCAGAATCACCGTAGCAGAAAGAACCCCTTCGTTATCCGCAGTCCGATTAATTCCGGCAGTAATTCTCTTTAGATCACACTCTACAGATTACACACTGACAGTCTGCACACACTCGCACAGATGCGGTCACACTTGTGCAGACGCAGACGCACTCATGCAGATGCACTCACGCAGACGCAGACGCAGAGGCGGTCAGGCCCACCTTCCCACTGGACCGCTGTCCTCGCCCTGCCAGCCCTCCGTCTTGGTGCGAGGGACCGGAGGCTGCAGCATCTCTGCAGCCAGGGGGTCGGCGTCCTCATCCTCACGGCCCGCCCACTGCCCCACCACCCGCGGCCGCACCAGACAGCCGCTGAATGTTCCGGAGTCCTGCTGGGGGGTGGTGGGATGGGTCAGCGGGGTCACCCTCTAATGGGGGGCACAGAATATGAGGAAGCCGGGGGAGGCAGGCTATTGGAGAGGGTGGTCATTCTAAGGAGGTCCTACAGAGGGGGCGGTCCTACAGAGGGGGCGGTCCCACAGAGGGGGCGGTCCCACAGAGGGGGCGGTCCCACAGAGCCAGGTGTTTGTGCTACTCTGTTTTAACAGCACAAATTATCTGTACATGCTAAATGTGGAAAGAAAGAAGCGTCTCCATTCTATTCAGGCTACAGTCTGCGCCTCTTAATCATTTAGACTGTTCACCCAGATGGGCATCTTATCAGTGCCCAAATGGAATTAAAACTTTAACTTGTCTTGATGGTTAAATTCACACGATTCCTGGCTTGGTAGAAAGCAGAAGCCGAACCCCAGCATGCGGTGGGGTGGGGATGGGTAGTCTGAACACAGTGCCAGTCCAGGGTGCGGACGCCTGGGGCCGTAACCACGGAAATAAAAATGCTGAGCTCTGTCTGTCAGACTCATTTAGCGAACGCAAGCACAATGTACGTCCCATCGCCGTCACCATGGGAACAGGGGTCCTTCTTACTGGAGGTCTGACAGTGAGCCCCGTCCGCTGAGCAGAGCCCTTGGTCAGGGGAGAAACGGAGGAAGGGTTGGAGCTTTTATGTAGTGGATGTGATTCACTGGGAGCCCAGCACCCACCGGGAGACAGAGAGACTGACTGACTGTAACTCAGGGCGTAACACAGACAGACCCCCTGAGGGGAGCCCTCTCTCCAGCTCAAACCAATTTGAATAGTTTTTTTTTTCTTACCTAAGCAAGTACAGTAATATATTACAGTCACAAAAAACATTCGAAAATGTTCAACGCAATAGATTGCTTGATAAGGTACACTTCACTGATCCCAGGGGAAAAGATAAAGGTTGACGAGTGTGCTGCTGTCCACCGTTTCTTAAAGCTCTTCTGTGAATTTCTTTCCTGGTGAGGAGGTTCTGCCACAGCTACACCAGCTCACCCCGCCCCAGCTCAGAGGAGAGGCACAGAGGGAGGCCCTCAACAGGCCCAACCCAGCAAATGTCCCCCACCCCGAGCCATCACAAGGACGCCAGACGTTACCTGATCCAGCTCAACTGAAACTGCAATACCTGCAAAATAAAACAGAGGTGTGTTGAAGCATAGAAAACTGCTCTCGGACAGGCAGTACAGCTGACCACACACCTCCAGGGTTGTGGGTTCGAATCCCGGGCAGTTCCAGTGTTCGGGGGCCTTACTGCGAGACAGATTCTCCAGGGCTTTGCCCAGCTTGCGGCTCTCCTGCAAGATGTGGTTGAGCTCGTCAAAGTCGCGGCTCTCTGAACAGCCCCCCCAGTCCCAGCTCGGGTGCTCGATGGAGCGAGGCACTGGAAACAGATGACAGATCAGAACAGGGGGTCCCTAGACATTTTCTACTGGTTTGTAATTAAAGGTTTTAAATGGGTCGAGGGGGAGACGCCCGATTCCATCACGCCTCACTGAACATCGACTGCAAAGGAAGGCACCGCACGCTGTCTGCAGGAGATAAGAACCACGGGAATGTCCACACACGGCTTTCCCAGAAACACACGCTAAAGCCGGCTGTCATGAATGTCATGAATGTCATACATGTCAGTCTGATCACGACGGCCGCTGGGTACCGGGAAGAGAGGCCGTGTTCTACTTTCAAAGCTGTGAAGGCATGAGGAATAAGCCCTTAGCTGCCCCGCCCCCTCAAATCGGCCTCGACCCGTTTGGCACCATGACAGAAACAACAAAATGAAGCCCGAACTCTGGGTGCTTAGGAGAAAACTGGTGGAGATGCATGAAGGAGCTCTGCTAGCATGGGTCCTGTTAGCATGCCACGTTCAGGGTCCTGCTAGCATGCCGCGTTCAGGAAAGAGGGCTGATAGGCTGGGGCCCCATTCCTGAACACGACGAGCTAAACAAACATGACACAACGTCTAGCCAAGACCACCCCCAGACATCCACTCAGACTGACCTACAATGGACTTAAAAAATATTCTTGCACGTCAATAACAAGACTTGGTGTACATTTCCCATAATGCAATTCTTGGTGTAACTTGAATAGTTATGACTCTTATAACGCTTGTGCAAACCCGACAGAGCGGCCTGGGGCCCCTGGCTTTTTGGACTTACAGGATTTGGAGTCAGGCGAGGGCGGCGAGATGTTCGACACAGCGAGGTCGCTCTTGGACTTCTTGGGTTTCTTCGGGTGGGCCTGCCATGGCTTCTCGTTGCTCCTGAAGTCTCGTCTGATGCCCTTGGATTCTGCGAAAGCCGACAGTTTTAATGGTGGATTTCCCGGCCTTTGTCTCGACGCTTAACCATGAAGGTGGCGGACGGGACAGAACCAAGTTCAAGCAAAGTCTGGTCTGCGGTCATGGTTCACTGGACCACCTCTGCTATGACGACTTCACAAAAGGCAGGCGAACCCGCGAACCCGCATGTTGGGGCAGTCGGTATGAACCGGAACTGACTGGATCCCTGGGACCCACCTGCTGAGCCCGGCTCGGCCCAGAGAGCCGCTGACCCCGAGAGCGTTCTGTAGAGCTTCCCTGAACAGCTGTGTTTCGTCTGCAGGTGACTGATGAGAAAAGGAATAGGATGATCTGGCATCTCAGCTATGAGCTTGGTCATCATTTCCTATTAGGGCAAAAGAGAGAGAGCAATCAGGAGGGCGAGCAGGTCGGGGGAGGGGGGGCTACTCTGTATGACCCTGGGGGCGGGGGAACATATCGGACTAATGATACCGTGCCGCTCCACCGCACCGCAAAGTCAACACGCGCTCTACTGAGTAATTACACCTATACATATCACCCATGAGTCCAAAAGAAAACACTGTTAGATGCTCTAAATTTAAACACCGTCATTTCTTCAGTTTACTTCCTTTATCCTTTCAGGGGGTGTGTTCATCCAGAAGGATTCAATTACAGCTCATCCAGCTGGATATTTAACTGAAGCAGGTACCTTCCTCAAGGGTTCAACAGCCAGAATTTGGCCAGGACTGATTCTCTGGTTACTTGGTCACCTTGCCTGCTGCTGGGCTTACAGACCAGCTCTGGTTAAGGTTTACCCAAACATGAAGAACATTCAGATTGTTTAGTAGTGACAAGGAGTGAACAAGGCCTCGGTACAACAGACGGCATGGTTCATCCAATTAAACAGCTGTCCAGGAATCACAGGATTCCAGAGCGCCCTGGAATTTCAGGTTATGCATGCGGCCCCTTAACTGCTGTTACCAACTGCCTGAAATTTCAGAAAGCCAAACCTCCAGCTAGCTAACAACAATGAAAGGAGCACAGGATGGACCTGGAACCTGGTAAGAGAAGCATGAAGGGTTAGTTATTCTCCAGAAAAGACAGATGACAGATTTAAGAGCCTCTCACTGTGGAAGTTCATGGTATCACTTTAAAAAAAAAAAGAAAAGAAAAAAAAAAAAACACATTACTGCAAAACTCCATTACCGTGCATCGCCATTCATTAAATAACAATCCATCAAATGGTACCAGGGTAAAGTAATCCATCAGTGAGTACAGGTTTCAGAGAAAAATGATCCAGTACCAGCCAGAGAACAGGAACCTTAACTGGCTTTGTGAATCCAGCAGGATCCGCTGTTTCAGCACGAAACATGCTATAGATCGTGAAACAACACTCTCCTTATAGGCTGGCATCTTTAGCCGACTTCACCACTCCTTACAGCCAAAGCCACAAAGCACGGCTTTCGAAAAATCGAACCTGAATTTCCGTCCATTTCCGGTCTGTGGGGTAGAGCACTCTGGGTAATCCCCTCACTTCCTCTCTGTGATGACATCATCACATGCTCAGGGCTGAGCCTAAGCCAGCCTGATCACCAAAGGCCAGCGTGGAGGAAGGTTCAAGCTCCCATAACCAAGCAGGTGAACCCTACAGGCGACTGCTGATGTAGCTAGCTCTGGCATCCCCCCGCCCCCAAGCGCGCACCGTCTGAGACAAACTGAAACCAGGCAGCTGGGTTTGCCGTGGGGAGGGATGCTTGCACATGGGCTCTGACCGGCCCAGCTCCACCCCGCTCTCATACTACAACTCAGCCTGTCAACACAGATAACAGCTACCGAAGTCGGCAAGACAAGAGGACTGAGAGATCTCAGCATAAAGACAAAGGGAGCTGACTGTGGATGCAGCCGCTTCTCAGCCCTGTGCAGCCCTCCAGTGAGGGTCAGGGCCATCAGGCCAGCGAGCATTGCCACGGGGCCACCGGAGACCCCGAAGACTCACAAAAGGAGACCTCATGGCTTCTGACGCTCCCCCCCCCCTTCTCAGGCAGCATTAGCCTGGACACATGCTGCGCCAGCCTCACTCCAGCAGACTCCACCCCCACCCTATTACAGAACCCTAAATACAGTACATACACACAGCTGAATTTCTGAAAACCAGTGATAATGTCAGCCGCACATTTATCCACCTGAAAGATTTGCACACATTTAGACAAAGGTTTTTTCTCTATGAAAGAAAATAAAACGCATTAACTAAACACATAAATAACCATGATATGCAGGGGCAATAAGTCTTACGCTGCAATACTGCCTGTGGGGGTAATAGAATACTACACTGGATAACAAACAAGGCGCACCAACAGAGAGGTTCCAAAAACCAGGTTGCATAACTCTCACGGTACACAGACAAACCAAACTGGATCTCGAACAGCACACGCCTGTACCCTGTACACGCCTGTACCCAGCACACGTACCCAGGGTACAGCGGGACGGGGCGGAGCTCAGGGCTGAGCTGTGGTTTGACAGGACGTCGTCCTGCAGCCACCAGGGCAGAGGAAGATCTTTCGCACCCGGAGCTGCCACAATGAGCCATCGGAGAAGATGCCAGTGAGCTCAACAGCTCTCAAGGACATCCTGAAGAAGCACAGCTTGGTGGCTGGTAGATACAGCCAAGGGCATCGAAGGCATCAGCTTTTTATGTGCTCATCCTGGGTCAGAGTCGCGGGGGTGACCCGGGTGGCAGGGAGACACCAGCGGCCCTCATAAGGCCACTGTGAGAGCGCAGTCGCCGCCCTGGTGTCGGCAATGACGTCAGGCTGTCTGACATGCCAACATGCCACGTGAACTTTATCCTCCAATCAGACATGGATTACTGCAAGACACCTAGAGAGCTAAAGAGATAAAGGAGTTTCAGACCACTAACCCTACATCCTAAAAACACAAATTAGACACCTACAGACCAGAGGTGGAAATTTCAGGTCCAGAAAGTACAAATCCAGACCAGGATTTTGTTTCAACCAATCAGCTGAGTACTCTGTGACTGTGACTCTTTCTGTTCAACTGGTTGGTTGAAACTAAATCACGGTCTGGATTTGTACTTCCTGGACCTGAAATTTCCACCTCTGCTACAGACCCACAAAAAGACACAGACCTAGAAACCAGCCAATGCCTAACCCAACCCCAAACCATGCAGATTCACCTCGGACACACTCGCCGAGTGACCTTATGATGAGACTGTTGCTGAGAGGGAATGAAATCTACATCACAACTCGTGCTCAATAGCTGCAGAAAAAGCTGTCCCATTTCCTGCCCACCGAGAGACCTGATAGCATCCTGGCTGAGGTCCAGGCCATGAGGTGTGATGGGACCCCCCCCTCCCCAGAACCGTGAGCCATAGCAGATCTGACTCTCCTTGACGGTCTTCATTTTTGCCTTTGGTGGTTTGGGTTTGGTCCAGAACTCACCTGTAGCAGCCCTTCATATCAGATGAGCTCCTATCATTGATTATGGAGCCCTGAAGGGGCAGGAGACAGCCCTGACTGACAGCCCAGCCCAGCCTATGGCTGCCTGCATTTGACACAGTAGGCAGACTGGCTGGCATGAGCATGATCTGTGAGGCAGTGTCCAGTAAAATGTTTTAGTCAAAGTGCGTTAAACACGGTGTTAAGCTTTTTTTAGTGCTAACAAACAGGTAAACTGACCTCTGATTTGGTCAGAAGGCGGCTCTCTGTCATGTTCAGTTTCTGCTAATTTGACAGATCAGGGGCGGAACAGAATCCCCCCCCCCCCCCAGAATCCCATCTGTCACCCAGGACATGCGTATTGCAGTTTACCCTGGATAATGGTGCCAGTGCATCACCGGGCACACTCACACTCACACACACTCACAGTATCACTAGTTCAAAGACTCCAATTAGTCCGACTGCATCACTCTGCACTTTGGGGAAACGCGCACAGTGAATCAAGAAGGGATTCTAGCTTCCAACCGCGGAAATCGGAGGAAACTGCGCTGCCCTTAATGCAGTGGTTCTCAATCCTGTTCCTGGCGCCCCACCTGCCAGAATGTTTTCATTCCAACCCGACCTTAATCAGGCTTATATGGTCCTTAATAGGCTAAAGCCAGTTACAGCCCGAACCTAGTATACACTACACTGTGCTCCGTGCCGCGCGCCGCTTGTGCGACCACTGTGGTCAAAGACGAACTTTGTTGAACTTTGACCACTGCGCGCTGTGACGCATTGTCACCATATAAGCCTGATTAAGGTAGGGTTGGAACTAAAACATTCTGGCAAGTGGGGCACCAGGAACAGGATTGAGAACCACTGCCTTAATGGAACAAGCTGTCCCCTCTGGGGCCAGAAGAGAGAGGGATTCCTCCACAGAGCAGCCAGATTAAGTAGACAATGCCAGTCCCGATTCGCCAGTCAGGTGTGGGTGGAGTCCTTGCCGCAGGCACTGGATCTTGGCACACGACTTCTGATTTCTTCCCAAGACTGACATTAATTCAACAGATCGATACAAACATGAGCCACTGACTTGTGTTACAGCAGGTACAAATTTAATGGTGGCCGTGTATCCTGACAACTCCTCCATTGGGCTGTCTGATGGGAAGAAGAGCTGAAGGTGCTGGTCCACAATAAGAGCAGCATTCAGGACCAGCTTCACACGAACTTCAAGAGAAGCAGGAAAAGGGGACCAGCACGTGTCAACAAAGGAGACGATGTGACAGGTCTGTCACTCTGCTAACAAGGAGCCAGCGATGGCTTGGACTATACAACCTGTAGCTTCTCCAAGACTGTGGCCCCCTGATGAAGAGGATTGGGGGGGGGGGGGGGGTCGTTCAGAGGGTCATTTCAGTCCTGGCAGTGGGAGGATAAAAGGAGGGTGATCCTGTTGCAGATAAGCTTGACACAGTATGTTATGGATTTGAATCCCACTGTTGACAACTGAGCGTCTTAATTCTGAAGACCCTGGATAAGAGCAACAAGTCATAAACAGAACCTGTGGGCCAGTGAACTTCAGAATGTAAAACCAGCCCCCCCCCAAATGAAGAAAACATGAACATACACGGCAGCTCCGTCTCCGCCTCTTTCCCTGGATGCTAACCATGCCCCCCCCCCCCCCAGTAGAAGTGGCGTTCCCAGCCTCACAGACACCCGAGGCGTCAGGCCCGACGAAGGCCAAGGCAGCGGACGGAACCCAGCTCAGGCAGCAGGTAAATCACAGCAGGGTGTGGGGAACTCGCCCCGACAGGGCCTCCCCGGGGGATTTACGGCCACGTTCTGGCTCATGGGCAGTTCACTAGGGCAGGGCGCTCGTGCAGATTTACGGCTTGGTGCCATCTCGGCGATAACGCTCGCGGAAGATCTTTACTGCATAAATCTGGGAGTCGTCCATCTGTGCCGGACTCAGGGCAGTTACGGGCGAGATCCTGGCTGAGTATGACACACACCCGAAGGGCAGGAACCTTTACTGAGGCCGCTGTAAGCACCAGAGTAACAACGCAGGGATAAATACTATTGCACGGCGGGTCGCACAGAGAAAGAATGAATGAATGATTGAACGAAGGTGCCCAAGTAGGTCTGGTCCAGTTGCACCCCCCCCCCCCCCAAGTTGACTCACTGTAGAATGTAACGGCCAGACATCGTGCCGTATAGATACCAAAAGACCCTCAAGCATCGGAAACACGCATTGCGGTCAGTCTCGCATACTTAGGATTAATTGCTGATTATTCCCCCTCCCTTCTTACTCAACTTTCATTAGATTAAACAATTTATTTCTGCTGTGACATTTTGGCATGACTCATGTCACACGGTTGAAATTATTCGCGCTCGGATGAATTATTTCCGCATGGATCCGTGACGGCGCACCCTCTGTCGGCTGGGGCTCCGCAAAGGCCCAGCTCTCGGTGTCGGGAGACAGACGCTTGGTACTAAACCCCCCCCCCCCCAGCTACGTCCGGTGGCAGGTGAGCACCCTCCACTAGGATCACCACAGCGATGAGCTAGCGGATGACCAGCTGTTGTTCCGGAAGCCGGGTATTTAAGCATCTGGGAGGAACGAGAGCGTTTAAAGGTGACAGTTTGTTACTGAGATCTTGTTTTCACGAGTCGCTGTTCCTGCTTCCCTCTCTGGCTCCTGCTATTTACATGGACTGGGCACAAATGAGGGACATCTAACCAACACTGTACATCTCACAGAAACAGGCCGCTTACAAATCTCCACTGGGTCTTTAGTGTGTGTGTGTGTGTGTCACATCTATATTTAGCCTTTCAGGGTTGCGCATGTGTGTGTCATTTTCCATCCCCAGTGCGACTCATTATCGCTGCGGGCTCCGATCTGGAAGGTCCCCTTTCCCAAACTTCCCAGTGGGTATGGAAGAGAGAGAGACAGTCAAGTTTATATGCTAACAGGACAAACAGACCAGCAGCTGAAGGCTGAGCCATGGTGCAGGGAAGCGAAGCGGCCTGCAGGGGGCGACACCACTGAGGCCCTGCGGTCACCTGGCCTACTGGTAGTATCCCTCACATCAGACCAAGAGGGGAGAGGGTCTGCGGGGGGATGTGGGGGACGAGCCAAACCACACCGAAATTTACAATATACACTCAGTGATGGAGAAACTACAGAAAGAAAAAAATAGATTGCCTTAAAAAAAAAATTAAAGACAATATTTCACATTTACCTACAAAATCTAATCCCCCAAGTGGGGGTGTAATTCCAGTTCAAAGATCCAGAACTGTGGCCGATTTTGACAGAATAATTCCATCGGTTTCATGTCACAGAAGAGACGTGTCACTGCTTCCCACCAGAGGTCCCCTGGAAAAATAAAAAACGCAGTTACGCACATCCAATCGCTTTCTTCCAAATTGGGACTTGTGCATCTACAGCTTGGTTTTTCTTCACCCTTCGAGGTTGAGGAAGCTTGTTCACGTCGTAAAAACGGAGCGTTTCGCTTAAAATGCAGGAGGGAGGAAATTTCTCACCCATGGGTATCGCTAAGCAGGACAGAGCCGTCCTCAGCCAGGCGAGAGAGGAGGAAAAAGTCCTGGATTGTCTTCCAGGACTCGAAAGACCAAAGTGGGTCACAGGGTCAGGTGACGAGGTCATGAGGTCAGCAGCGGGGGCTCCGGCCTGCCATTACAGCCCCCCCCCCCCCCCCAACATCAATCCCAAACCCCCACTTCTGCTTTGTCTCATCGAAGCTTGACATAAATATTTAAAGCTTGTATATATTTTACAGGATGACACCCTTAAATACTGATGTGGGACCTTGATCCCGGCTCAGCTGCACCCCAGCCTTCAGCCTTGTGCTGCCCGGGTAGGAATCAGCACGCCTTGACTGTACCGGGAGGAGATGAGAGCTTAACCCAAAAGTAAATGCATGACATCATCAGAATACAGCAGCGAGGTGTTAAGAGGTGAGCGCAGACCTTCATGGACCACAAGTAAACAAGCTATGGTACCAAGTCCATGGGGAAAGTTTTCACAGCGAAGGGGCCCTACGCACCTAGATCGGATTTATACAAACACACACACACACACACACACACACACCGTGAAACATTTCTAAAGGCATGCAGAGCACTGACATGTCTGGCTAAGGGAAAGGTGTTTTTGAGTCGGCAGGGCCAGGTACCCCCTCTATCCACGCATTCCCATGATAACCAGACTTTCAGATCCACAGATTTCACACTGCAAGATCAGGGATTATGCTAGAGAGGAGATGCATGTGAGCACAACACAGCACAGCACAGCAGCGACAGCACAGCACAGGACAGCACAGCACAGCAGCGACAGCAGCGACAGCACAGCAGCGGCAGCACAGCAGCGGCAGCACAGCACAGCACAGCACAGCAGAGACAGCACAGCCCAGCACAGCAGCGACAGCAACGCTTCATAATTACAGCATCAGCACAACCCTCAGTTAGACATTTGCTGACTTATGGGACTCGAACCTGGAGCGCCAGGTTGCCCTAGATCCCGAATAATCCCACAGCTTGGCGTCTCCATCTGAAGAGCGCTCTGACACGGTGCAGAGCGACCTCCCACACCGCGCGGGGCGCTCCACAACACCACTTGATAAGGGGATGGATTTTAGCACAATGCAGACTGACCATGACAAAAACTGGATGGAAGAGGCTTTAAGATATCCGCACTGCAATCCCTCACAGCAACACGGGCTAATTCCAGCGTCTTCCACGGAAATCCAGGACAGGGTCCGTTCCGCTCGCTGACGGATAGGCTGGTGTCAGGGAAGTCACTTGTGTAGAAAGAGCGTCGAATGACCAGCCTGCAGGTTCACCGTTTTCAATCACTGATGGTCTAAGTGGCTTTTTCAGTGTCTGCTGGTGCGTTCCTCAAGGTCCCTCAAACACCCTGTACCTGATGGTCCTGTGGGTCAGCTTCTGTTGTAGATAACCAGGAGAAGCCTTGCAAGGACTGGCACCTGACTCCTCTCAAGGAATACAGACGTCCCACCAGACCCCCCCATTTTCAAACGATGTCCTAGACCTGCTCGGCACGCCCAAGAGCCAGTGAATTCACACGATTTCCTTCTCTCACAAAAGGAATCCCACACCTTCCAGGTTTAATTGCTGCAAGAATATAATTAATGACTGAATTCCCAGGAAACTGCACACCGTTCTGAAACACAGTTACTGCTGTAGCAGGCAGGGTAAGACACACAGAAACTGGACTTACAAACATTTTCTAAGCCTCATTATTCATTCTCCTTACTCAGCAGTTTTTGGTTCCTCATGATATTCTTTCCCCCCCATTTTCCCCGTTTTATTCGCCATACTGTATAAATGATGCAATAATGGGTAGCAACATGCATGTCGAGTGCCTTGAAGCCACAACTTGGAGTTGTGAAAAGCGCTAAATAAAAATAAAATGAATTGGCTCAAACCAGTTGGCATATTTGTTTTATTTTTTGCAAAAAATGTGCCAGTCACGCTGTTCATGGGTCTGCATCAGGGGTGGCCAGTCTTACCCACAGAGTGCAATGTGGATGCAGGTTTTTGGGATAACCTTTGGGTCCAGGTGTGAGGACTCTTCAGACAGTCAGTCCTCTAATTTGTAGTCTAACTAGAGAGTCGCAACAAGAACTTGCATACACAATGGCCCTTTCTGAATAAGACTGCCCATGGCTGGTCTACACGGTGGAAAATGATCTCACTATATTGGAGTGTGGGACTCACAAGGAGTACAGAGGCCAGCGTCACAAGCAAGCTGGGGACGAGGGCCAGAGTGGTAAGGGGAATAGAGGTATGGTCGCCCTTAACACTGGCTGAAATCATGTCAGCCCACAGGGGACAGGTGACAGTCAGCTGATGACGGCTGGTTTCAATACAGATAGGCGTGCTCACCAACACAAGCTGGGATTTAAAGCCAGCACGAGTCCACTTGTGCTTTGGACCCAGATCCACAAAGAGCGAGGACACGCCGGCCCCTGCATAGCTAGGGAGGACACCCCGTTCGCCGAATGCTCAGCAGACCGCACATCCAGAGCACTGAAGGACCAAGAGTCCATCCAGAGGGTACATGCTTGCAAGGGAGATGCATTAACCACATGCTCAGACACAGCGGCAGCTCTCTGAGGAACGCCGACTCCGCCGGGACAGGTCATGCGACCAGGCAGCCGCCCGTCTCCGCCACAAGCCAGTGCTGTGGGGGCGACCTCATTCTGCCACATCCGGCCTGTTAAAAGCTTCACACTGCAGTCAGGGTTAAAGGAAAATGCTCACGTGTGACTTTGGATCTGCCTTTAATTCGAACACCTTTACCTGAGGCGACGTACATTTTTGAGAAAGTAGGGACAGCCAGTCCCTGGTGCAATTGGGGGACAAGGGCCGTGCTCAGGGGCCCAATGGTGACATCACTCTGCCGACCCCAGGATTCAAACCAGCAACCTTCTGATCCCTGGCGTAGCCACACACCATCCCATTCACTTCCTGACACATGTGCGCCTGCCTGCCTGCTCTGCACTGTACAAGTTTACGACGTGTCGGTCATGAGCCTCTGAACCCCCGCACCGGGGACCCAGATTACGACAGAGCCGACGGCAAGGCGGAGAAGACGGTAACAGGAGTGTGTAGCAGGAAAGCGGCCATTTCCCAGTCTCCACCAGGACAGCAAATGGCAAGGCCAGCTGAATCTGTGAAAGACCTGCGCTTACAAATTACATCTTTTAAGCTGTGGCTCCCCCACCAATCCCTAGACATGGCAGCAGCGTCGCACCGTCAGACATACTGAGCCCTGAGGTCCCTCACACCCAGAGCAGAGAACTCGCAGTGCCCAGTGACTGCAGGGATCTCAGCCAGTTGAGCGAGCTGTACTCCCCCCCCCCCCCCCCCCCCCCCCCCCCCCCCCCCCCCCCCCCC
>JAODLC010000036.1:19809348-19821852 GCA_026781145.1 Hippopotamyrus pictus | reverse complement strand
CACACACACACACACACACACACACACACACACACACACACACACACACACACACACACACACACACACACAGGTATACCTATCTTTTTGGGGCCCCCTCATTCACTCTTATGGGTAAAATGCTACCGCTAACTATGACAACTCTAACCCCCACCCTGCCCTAACCATAACCAAGTAACCAAGCAAGATACAAGAGTCTGCATTTTTAGTTTTTTCATAGCAGTCACCGATTTTTATAAAATAGAGTTTTCCCTCATGGGGACCAGGAAACCGGTCCCCTTAAGGGAAAAAAACAGATATTTATCAAGTTATAGGGACATCATGTCCCCATAAGGATAGGTATACCCGCCCGCACACACACACACACACACACACACACGGTCTATGGGCAATTTAAAGACTACATGACATTGGACTGCAGGAGGGACCTGAGTACCCGGAGGAAACCCGCATGACACGGGGGGGGACATGCAAACTCCACACGCACACAGAGGTGGGATTTGAACTCCCAGTTTCGGAGACAACAGTGCCATCCACTGGAACAATGTGTCGTGTCCTAACTGCAGTGGGGTGATATTGCACGCATGGGATGATTCATTTCTCAGAGCGTCCCTCTTGCCCATAGCTACATGTGTGTTTGGTAACTGGTCCATAAGAGGAGCAGAGTCAGCATAGCCTCCCCGTAGACGGAACAGCGGACAGCCTCGCTGGACAGTAATTGCTGAATCATCATTTAAATTGCATTTTAAGTGAATAAACTTAAATACCATGAGGTATGTTGGTCTTGCCACTTGATTCACACCAAAGCATTCCGTTAATAAGGCCCCTGAGGAGAGTCGGCCTCTGGGTGACGGGAGGCACTTAGACCACAAATAACCGTCACGCGTCATGATCTGAACGGCAAGAGGAGCCGATCATGGGAAGAAACACAGGAAAACGGCGGAGCTGGAATCCACAGCCTGCTGCCGGGGTCCGGCTGACCGAAGCGTGGCCTCCTCGCCTCCGTCTGCCGCCCGCTCCGTTCAGGAGTCACCGAGGCCCCCCGCCTCTCCGTCATCTGCCGGCTCCGGCACGGAGGTCCAGAGAAGCCAGGTGGCCGGAATCCAAGTTTAACAGGGGCGGGCGGAGGAGGAGGGCCGGCAGCCAGGCAGCGTGATGTCACCCCCGAGCTGCGGCGAACACGGACAGCCTTCCCGAGCCCACGAGCCGCGCGATGACATCACCACACGCATCGACGCCTCCCAGCAAGACACAGAGATCGCCTCATAGCCCTTAATGGATGCGCCGCAACGCTAAACGCTAGCGGCTAATGTGCATTTAAGGTTCCAGAGCACAGAGACAGTGATGGGATTTCTCCAAGAGCGACCTTCTCCCATCAAAACCACGAAGGCCGAGCTGTCTCTGCTAGAGGCTGCTGGCACCAGTCCCCTGTGCCTGTACTGACACCCATTTGGTACCATCCCGTTCTAAGCCATCAGAACAGAGAAACAGGAAGATCGACCCGCGGTGCTGAATAAAAACGGTGATTAGTGGGAGAGAGGGTGGGAGACAGACAAATGGAAGTCGCAGTGAATGTGAAAATACAGAGCCCTTTTTCCGGAGAGTTCCCAAACCGGTACTCCCTGGCATCTTAATTGCCCTCAAGGTATTTTCAAAGGCTTCCTCTCCTCTGTGACCAGTGGTCCCGAAGACGCGGGTAGTGAAAGCCTGCACTGTTGATGCCCATCACACCACGTAGGAGGAGCACGTGCGACAAAAAGGAACCCGGAGGTGAAATCGCATTCGGCGGATAGTCCCGGACCAAGGAGGAACACAAATCACTTTGCACGACATCACTTCCTGCCAGCTTCGGTCAGCTGGCACATAGAGAGCAGATGCCAGGGCCCTGAGCATGGAAGCAGGTGTTTCCCTTACATAAACCACTACAAAGGACGAGTGAAAACAGCCTCACCTTCTCTGGTATGGACATCGTGCCTTAAAAAGGGACCCTGATATATTTACAGTTTGCTTACAAAGCATCCCTACTGAAGCAGCCTCCATGAAGATCATCTCTGGGGACAATGAGCACCGGGCGATTCTCTGAGCTACACTCCTCAAGGACATCTTCATACAAGTTTCCCATTCTGAGCTCCTGGCCACAAATGTTAGGAACCTGGAGGCCTGTTAGATCATTCTGAAACAGCAGGAAAATTCCCATTTGTCCCATCAGGTAGTTGTTAATGGTTATGACACCAATTTCAGTCCCTAGCTCTAACTCAGAGGTTCCTAACCGATGGTCCTGATGCCTCCAGACCGAACCTTCAGCCCTAACCTTTGCAGATTCATTTTACCACTCGAATTTAATCGAGGTAGTTTCCTAGTTATCAAGCCTTAACTGATCAGATATGAATCACAGGAGATCCCACACAGGTAATGGCAGATGTTCAGTGAATGAGTGTCAAGCAGAGTGTTCAGCTGGGCTTTCTGAAAGCCCCAAAAGGAAACCAGCCAGCCGAGCATGAGAGTGAATGAGCAACAGCACTGGAAAGCCAGAGATGGAAATGCAAATGAGGTCCTGCCTGGTCATGAATCCAGATGCGATTCCTCAAAAGGAATCTGAGAAACCCTCCCCCCGCTGACCCAACAAATAGCCACCCAGGCCATCATTAGAGGTTCCAGCTCCCATCTGGGTCTGCAGGGGCAGGGAGGCCTGGCACAACGGGTTCAGGTGGCGTCTACGAGACCTACCTCAGCCTCTTGCAGTACTGCTTGACCTTCTCCAGGGAGGCCGCGTTGATCTGGGCTTGGAACTCCTCCACGGAGACGCTATCCCCGTAGTAGTAACCCTCCATACTCTCCAGAGCTGCAGGCAAGGGGAACGTTTCCATCAGAATTGAACACGGGAACTAGAGCCAACACTACAGGTGAGCAGAGATGTGATCCACAAACCTCAGGGAAGTCAGATTTTACATGAGCTGTATTTAACCCCCGTTCAATTCAGGGCACAAAAGCCAAAATCTGGTAATAGGTCCTAAAGAACATATAACGCATAAATCAATAGATAAAGTGTACATTTACTTAAAGGCCTTTCCCTAAGTTCTTTGCATGTGATCATTTTTTCAAGAGCTTTTTCTTTGAGTGCATATACAGTATGTTTATGTAGTACTGTAGTACTCACCCTGCGTGAAGAGTACCGGGTGGATCTTGAACCCGGCCCCATTCTTCAGCCTGAGCGGCAGCTCCTCAAAGTAGAGGCTCTCCAGGTAGAAGCAGACCTTGATGGCCTGTCTGGTTCCTTCCACCTGGTAGGAGATGGGCATGTCTGTGGGGTAAAGCAGAGGAGCCGTCAATAACGAAGACGAAATAATGACGACGGGTGTTTCTACACTCTATGGGTTCCTAAGGGGAGGGTTACACTCGGTAAGCGCTTCACGTTAAACCTCAGGACCACCCCAAGCATGAGATACGCACTGGGGAGGGTTGGCTGGATGGAGGAATAAAGGCCTAACTCAGAGAGCGCAGGGAGGAGGAGAAACGCCATTGGGCTCCATACATACTGGCCACCTGTGGGTCGCCTTCAAACTGCCGGAAGCAGAAGGTCACTTTCTCCAGGTCTGCGAGGGCCACCTGTGTGTCTTCCAACATGGCCTGCTCATCTGTCTGGAATCACAGGTTTGGGTCAGGCTCAGCCGGCAGATCAGGGACCATCCGTCCAGCCCCTTCACACTCATTCCAAACATTCATGTAGAGAGAAGATAACCGACGGAATGATCTGCGTCAAGCCAGTGAGAGGAGCCCAGATCAACGTGGCAATATTCAGTCAAAACATTCACTCAGATTAATCCTTATCATGGACAAAATATGTTTATATTCTGTATAAAAAACAGCAATATATAGGCAGTTAAACGGGGGCCATCGCCAAAAACCTTACTGTCTGCATTCTCACAGCTCTGCAGCCTATGTACAAACCTCAAACTCCCCATTTCTCAGCCAAGAAATATATTTTATTGCGCTAGAACGGCATGGAAGTGTGCTTTAAATCCGAAGCTAGTCCCCAATGACTCTGCCTCGCTCCGGACCCGGCTGAATCCAGAACAATGCCAAAACGTAACGTCTATCACTCATCACCTCGTTTGGGGGGGGGGGGGGGATGGATTCTGTGCTGTATGACATCAAGTTTCCTTTAAATCAAGCCTGTGCACGGCCCCCACGTTGATCTCCCAGTAGAGGGAGGAAGCAACACATCTGTATGGAACCTTCCAGAGCAGGAACCCCCAAGGAGCCTCTGCTGTACTCGGAGTGGGTGAGAAACAGACAGACAGTGGTCCAGGAGCGATGCGCACCAGGTTTGGGGACAGCAGGGACTGGAAGTGGAAGAGTAGGCCCACGCTGGAGATCTGCTCCAGCCAGAGGCGGCTGGCCTCCTGAGCCTCGGCGTCCGACTCGCCCTGCGCCTGGTTCAGTGCAGCCTGTAGGTGCTCTGAGAGAGCGCACACCGCTGCCACCAGGCTCTGGCAGAACACCATGTCCCGCCGGAGCTGGATTTCTGAGTCTGCGGGTCAAGGGAGGAGACACAGTGCTTGACTCGCCTCTGCACCGAGTACCAGCCCAGCTGAATGATTCCAGCATTCCCTGCCATTTTCATACACTTTGACCAATCAGAAGTCACAAGTGGAGACCCTTACCCACAATGCACCTTGCTGTCCAACTCAAGTAAAAAAAATAAACATTATCTGCATCATCCTGGAGACTGAAGCCGGCAAACAGTAGAATGACATATTATATAGATGCATGCAGGAACCCATAGTCTTTAATTAAGGCGCTTAACTCTCAGCTCACATATTTTAAAAATCATACACGATTCACACGTTGCCCATGCTATGAAAAATGCCTCACGCCTTAGGCACATATTACTGGATCTTTTGGCATCATCGTGTCAATAAATGTGATAAGTGAGCTCTGCTTTGGAGCAGACAGTCCTCCTGAAGGTACCCAGCACAAACATTATTTTACAAAACACCAGCTATGCTTTTAAAATCCTAGAAAATAAAAGTGCATTACAAACACAGCACAATGATCTGATAATACGTCCACATGGAAACATCAGCACGAACGCATGCTGGGTTCGTAATTGTATCCAACGTCAGTCGTCACAGCCACGGAAACGGGTCACATGACTCACCCGTGTACTGAAGCAGCGCCAGGAGCAGACGGGTCTTCAGCTCTGAAAAAGGAGACAGGCAGAGGGAACTGTGAGACCAGCTCATCACAGAAAGGCTGCATAGTGTATCTCCTCTGCATGCAGAGCAGAGAAAGATGGTCTGGTCTTCAAAAAGAGAACCCTTAACAGTCAAAAGAGAACCCATAACATCCAGCAGACCCCACCAACAGGAGTCAGGGCAGGAATTCAGCATCTCCCTGAGTGCGACGAGGGTTGATGAGATGAATGGATGAACCGCAGGCAGGGGGCGCCGGTGAGCAGTTGGCGGGAGGCTGACCTTCGACCAGCTTGGTGACGGTCTGGGTGAGCTCCCGCACGCTGCTGGGCAGGTTCCAGGGGTCCTGCTTCACGTGGAGCCGCAGCTTCCGGGAGCCGCTCACCTTCTGCTCCGCGTCCTGGAGGAACTCTGCCGGGTGGCGGAGGGGGGAGAAGCACACGGAACGGTTACCCAACACGGCCCAGTCTCAGCCCTAACCCAGCATAGCCCAGTGGGGGGGGGGGGGGAGGAATGCCACGTGCTGGCCTGGGGAAGCACCCCCCGCTTTGGGCTCTTCTCACAGCTCTAAGATACAGGCAGCTGTTCAGTCAGTGTAGTGCCAGTATGGGCCACAAGATGGCGTCTGTCACACCCTTCCTGGGCCTTTCCTGGTCCACAACAGGGTTATGATGTCAGCGCAGGGTTACAGTGAGTGTTTCTCAATATCAAGAACACAAAGATCGTACTTGTGGGCTCGGTAAAAACAGTCTTGCTAACTTGCCTTCCAAGAATGAACTTGGGGTGCAATGCATCATGGGATCGGTCTCGTTCGGCGAGGACACAACCAATGTATCCTTGATATTTGGGGCGGAGCAAGACCAACATCCTGGTATTTTTACCCACTTCATTCATGCCTCAGAAGTGCTGTAATTAATTAAAAGCTGCATGGGTCCAACTACAGCATTGCTGTAAGAGCGCCCCCTGCTGACCAAGGGGGGTGCCTTTCTGCAACTTTTCAGTCAAGGGCACAAGAATCGACTGAGTCCATGAGGAGCCCCAAAAAAAACATTCCTACACATCGGTTCTGCACTGAGGGCGATTTGAACACAATTTTCACTCCAAATCGTCCCAGAAGCAAGGCAGGGCCCCAGATGCAGGACAGGGGCCCCCACACATAGGACAGGGGCCCCCAGGGGTTTACCTTGCAGGCCTCGTCCTGGCATGAAACACTTCGTCTGTTCAAACACTCGAGCGACGACGGCACCCTTCAGCAGGCTGGTAATGGAGTCGACCTGCGGAGGAAGACGGAGTGATCAGGAGGTACGAGCAGAAGCAGGGCTGCAGGACTCCGCACCCCCCCCCCGCTCCCTCCCCAGCCCATATCCAAACACAACAGCCATAAAGCCCATCCCAACATCTGTGAGCGCTACAGGAAACCGTGGGTGCAGGATCCCATGACCCCATCACCCCTAGCCCCCATAAAAAGCAGGCAGAGCCCTCTGACACCCCTGCCCCCCCACCAGGTCCCCGTGCAGCCAGACACTCATCGCCCACTGTGCACAGAGGCGGGAATCGGGCTCGTGGTGAAACACAAACCAGGAAACAATAACTGTGAACAGGGCCTGTGACCCGTCGCTGCCTGGAAACAGCTGTCCCTCCCCAGGCTCTCCCATACGGCCATGCAGGGATACACCCCCACCTCGAATGTGGGTGGGACCGAAAGGGAAGTTTACGCTCTTTTTTCTTTCATCTTTATTTTTTTAAGCAGGGTGTACAAACTGTGTAACTCATATAGTAAGAGCGGGATTTATGGGTCAGGCTAAGAATAGGGCCAGTGAGGAGGGGGGCGATAACGTAACCCCCCATACAGACCGGCCTGCTACCCTGAGCTGACCCCCCGCCCCACCTGATTGCAGAGATGCTCCAGGAAGTTATGCAGCTTCTTCTGCTTGTCGTGGGAAATCCACATGCTGACAGGCATTTCGTCTCCTAATGAGGGAAAAGTAGCAGGAAGTTAAGTCACAGTGTGCAGCCCCACTGAGGCCAGACACAGCACATGGCCCCATTGATGACGCCGCCAGCGTGCTAAGGTCCTCTAACACAGCGTTTCCACCAATACGGAGCTGGGACTGGTGCTGGATAAGGCTTGGTGCCTTTTGAAAACCTGCGTTTCCACCAGTTTCAAAAAGCAACTGAATAAAAGCATTACGTAGGCAGAACTGAGAGTAAAGATTCATATGAATTGTGTTTTTTTGGATTCGTTTTGATTAGTTTTTATAAGGTCTCATAGTTTGTCGAGTCTGACTCTCTGTGTTTCTATTGCCTATATCCACTTTTGTCTCTTTAAAGGTTGTATTTCACCCATCTGTGTGTGTAAGGGAGTTTATTCTTGCTGTTTTACTGCTGTCCTTTTAAGGATCGCGCAATAAAAGTGCCTGCTAAGAATTGAACTTTGCTGTCTGTCTTATGATCTCTTTGCCAACTGAACAGCACAATATTTAATTTATTTGACGTGTGACATGCTTATCATTTATTATTACATATGGCCAGCAGATTGATCTTTCATTTTCTACAGAATAAAAAAAGACGTAACGTTATTCCGCTAATAAGCTGGCAAGTTCACTGCTGGCACTGGTGATATTAGACTAAACTATATTGGTTATGGATCGGGGTTTTCCAGGAATGTGGAAGATTTGGACGCCCCACTTTCACTGACGTTAAGGTTCCAAATTCTGAGACCAGCTATTCTGTGTTTCCCTGCGGGAGCCATTTTTTTCAGGAAATTTTTCTTTGTGGTGGAAATGTGTGAAACAAGACCCGGAACTGGTTCCGGCACCACGTTGCTGGAAATAGGCTATAAGAACACTCAGTAAGAGCCAGCATGCAGTGTGGTGGACTGCAGCACCCTCATTTAGGACGGCTGAGACATTTATACTGCATCCATCCATCCATCCATCCATCCATCAATAATTGCTTATCCTATTCTTTACTGTCAAAATTTCCCATACCGTTACTGTTGCTCCTTCTCATTATTTTCTACTTCTCTGAATGAGAATTGGTATATAGCGGCATTCAGTCTGCTGTTTTACTTTGTGAATCAAGCTCCTTAACAATGACGCCATCTACTCTCCGAGGTTGGTATGTCACATGTCTGAATGTTTAGGGTGAGGAAAGGCTGGCTCTTAATGAGTGTTGTTGTGTTTTTACCTGAGTCCATCTCGTCGCTGTGGACGTAAGAGCTGCAGTGGCTGCTGCAGATGCTGGTGAAGGAGGCGATGGAGTTCCTGTTACTGTTACAGTCACTGTGGGGAGGGGGACACGTCTTAGACAGCAGCTTGGGACCTCATCTCAGGAGTAACTACCACAGAAGTGACCTCATCTCAGGAGTAACTACCAGAGGAATGACCTCATATCAGGTGTAAGTACAGTAGGCCTACCATAAGAGTGACCTCACCTCAGGTGTAAGTAGGCCTACCATAGAAGTGACCTCATCTCAGGAGTAACTACCACAGAAGTGACCTCATCTCAGGAGTAAGTACCAGAAGAGTTACCTCATATCAGGTGTAAGTACCACATGAGTGACCTTACCTCAGGTGTAAGTAGGCCTACCATAGGAGTGACCTCACCTCAGGTGTAAGTAGGCCTACCATAGGAGTGACCTCATCTCAGGAGTAACTACCACAGAAGTGACCTCATCTCAGGAGTAAGTACCAGAGGAGTTACCTCATATCAGGTGTAAGTACCACAGGAGTGACCTCATCTCAGGAGTAACTACCACAGAAGTGACATCATTTCAGGAATAAGTACTGCAGGAGTAACCTCACCTCAGAAGAAACTACCACAGGAGTAACCTCATCTCAGGTGTAAGTACCATAGGAGTAACCTCTGAGGAGTGAGTTATTTTAGGGGTCGTTACCGCAGGAGTAATTTTATCTCAGCGGTAATTATCACAGATTGAAATACTGCGTGGGTAGAACATGGGGAAAAATCCCAAAGAGAGAAAAAGGGAAAGTTTCTCTTATGTTATCTGTCGCTGGCTACTTTCCGAGTTTAAAACCAGCCGGTTCTGGCTGCAGTATCTGCTCTTCCTCCAGCTGCTGACCTCCCCACTGCAGCGTATTAATGCATTCAGGCATGTGGCAGAGAGCCTGCGCACACCCTCTGAGCTGAGGAGCACTGCTGTCCAAGGAAGGGCATCAAATCCAAGGCTGTATTCCGTCTGCGCGGACGCACAGGGTCTGCGCCCGCCATAGACCAAAGCTGCAAACCGCCGGTGTCAAAGAAAGGGTGCAGTGAAGGAGGCTGCAATGCCGGCGGTCACCTGTAGGAGTCCCTGTTGCTGATGGTGTCGTGACCCGAGTCCTCCTGCTCTTCCCCGGCCACGTTGAAGCACACCTTCTTGCCGTTACGCTCGCCCCTCTCGCCCTCATTGTCCCCGGAAACGTCACCCGGTGGGGCTGTCCCGTCAGGCGAGGGGGGTTGTGTGATGGAGGACAGCAGACTGGAGGCGGGGGTTTGATAAGAAAAAGCAGAGGCGGAGCATTTAGGTCGACGTTCCGTTATCTTGATCCCGGCACGGACAGGCCACCCATTAAACACACTTTTTTGTAGAACCCGAGCAGATATAAACGCACTTTTTTTGAAGACGTACACACTGATGTGTGTGTGAGCAGACCTTCGGTGTGTGGCTACAGTAACACAGTCCCTCTCAACTGCCCCCCTCCAATTCCCATCACTGGGCCATCGTTTTGGAGTGGGGGCGTATAGAGATTTGGCCTCAACCCAAGTCAAGGCTTTTGTAAAGTAAACAACGTGATCTGCAGTTCACATGTGATGTGAGGGGGGGTGGAGGGGAGGAGGCCGTGGCCCCCATTCACGCGACCCCCAACCCCTACTCAAATTCAGGCTGCGGCGCCTCTGCACAGGGGCCTCTTTGAGCCGCTCTCGAGGGCACGAACAATGCCAGTGGCATTCCATCGCCATGGAGACGGCACACGGGCCCCACATCGGCCAGGGGCCGACGGTGCATGAGGACGGTAGCAGACCGGACCCCAAGAACAGAACCGCCAAACCAGCTGCTCAGAACCACAGCATTTACCTGGGAAATTCCTCTGCAATGATGCACGTGCCGTTTTCTAAACACCGGGGGTTACGCTCATTTTTGTGTGATGACAAGTATTCGTTTAAAAAAAAAAAAAAACCTTAATTATGTATAAATAACATGCAGTTGCAGGATTTCACAGCTGTTACAATTATGTGTGAGTGGGTGTCTGAGACAAGACTCCCAAAACATCCCTAAACAGCCACGCAGACAGAGCAGGTCAGTGCTTCCGACTCCCACGTAGCGATCTGCTCAAGCTCGGGGTCACAGGCCGAGAGCCTAACAGTTGCATGATGGACTGAATCATGCCTGCTTAGCGCTAAGCGAAACCCCGATCCCTCTCTCTTTCTGTTTGCTCTGCGTCCCTGTCCTTTACGTTACGGCGTCTCCTGCCCCATCCATGAGCACGCCTCCTGCTGGCCGGGGTGAAAACGGCAGCCGGCGGAAAGGTCGCTGTAGAGCAGAAGCAGACTCACGCCCGTGCACCAGCTCTGCATCGCCGGATGTGCATCTGGGAGACGTGTACGCTGTGGGTGAGCGGTACTTGGAGAAGCGGAGGGAATTCTCGCTGTAAAGGCCATATGTGAAAGCTGAAATAATTTGCAATGAACTGAAATGGACTTCAGGCATAAGCAGGCGTCCGGTGCATATAACTCCCTACAGGACAGATACCTCAGACGGTGCAGGAGCAGATCAGCCAAAATCAGCAGGGATACATCCCACACAAACTACTACCTACTTACCAGGCTGAGGAAAGAGCTTCTGCTGTCACTCAGTGAGACCCGAGAGGCTCAGAAGGAGCTTGTACCCCAGGCCATCAGACTTGACTTTTAATTGACAGCCATAATTAAACATTTGCTCTTTACTTATGCACCGTGCACTTTATTGGAGCTATGCTGGAAAAATCTGATTTTCCTCATTATTGCCAGTAATACACTGTTCCTTATTTGTTACATATTTATTACATATTTATTACACTGTCGCTTTATGTCTTGTTGCTTTTCACTATGCTGACTACAGTGGAGCTGACCATCTTGTATTTCACTCCAGGTTGTAGTTTGACTGTATATCGTGACAAATAAAACCCTTGAATCCTGTCCTGTCCTCACACTCTGGGTCAACCTCCATCTTGGCAGGGTTTTGCACAGCCCCCCCTCCCCGTCCGGTCCATGCCATCCACACTCACTCGTGAATGTGCGCGGCACAGCCCTCCGTCTCCCTGACGACGCTCCCCAGTTTGCCCAGCAGCCGCTGGTAGGCGTCCAGGCCCAGCAGGTCGTCCTCACGCAGCAGGAAGCGCAGCCCGTGGCCCTCGGGGCGGCCCAGGCTGTGGCCCGACGGCACCGCCATACTGGTGATGGTGTGTTGTACGTGGGCCATTGGGTTCAGCTTTCCTGTTGGGGGGGGGGGTGGTGGAAAGCGTGTGGGTCCACATGATAGTTCCCAAACAGCCCCGTTCCTCTCACCCGTCCCACCCCCGCACCTTGCTCTGCGCCGTGTGCGGCCCTTTCCAGCGTGGAGCCCTTCCGACTGTCCAGCTGCACGCCGAAGGCGCTTCCTAGGGAGCTACCGCTCTTGGGGTAGGACACCTCCATGATGTTGATGTGGCAGTTTGTGGGGCAGAAGTCGCTGCTGTGCAGAGGGGACACTTTGGTCTTGGCCTGCTTGAACGTAGGCCAGGCCCGATTCCTCAGCACCCGGGAGAACTGCAGGCACGAAGGGACAGTCCGTCAGAGCCCCCCCCCGGGAAGCGTCGGCCGTCCCGCGTTCCGCCACCGTGGAGCGAGTGTCTGCCGCCGCGCGTGGGCATGTAAACACAGCTGCGAAGGTAAGAGCGGAGCCTAGAGCGGCTACTTAGACCGGCCAATTAACGCCACGTAGAAACGCAAAGTGACGTAGAGGTGAGCCAGTGACCCGATGCGTACAAGCCGTCCCACGGGGCAACCCAGTCAGCCAATGACACGCAGCCTGCTTGCACAAGAGTTCAGCTGGGGGGACCCCCCGCCCCATTTAAACCAGACACCCGTACTAACAACTGGACACCAGAGAGAACCACGTTAGCAGGTTCTGGGCCTCGGGTTCAGGCTGCTGACTGGATGCTACATAACCCTGGCCTCAGCTCTGGATTCTTGCAGAGTCTCTCGAGTGGATGAAATACATCTGGGCAGCATGTGAATAGCGCCCCCACTGCCCCCCCCCCCCCCCCCCCCCCCGGGGGGGGCGGGG
>JAODLC010000036.1:19790541-19805424 GCA_026781145.1 Hippopotamyrus pictus | reverse complement strand
GGGGGGGGGGGGGGGGGGGGGGGGGGGGGGGGGGTGTGTAAAATGAAGCGGCATATTAGGCAGGTAAATATTCAAGGGACGGTGATTCACAAACTGCGCTGCTGTTGGGGAAAAACCAGAGCAGCACTGGGACTGGGGGGGGTCATTTGACGAAACCAAAGTCATGGAGGAGAACAATAAATAAATCAGCTAAAAGAGGCTCCCCAAGGTCCAACAGACCTTCCAGGAGGAAGCGGCCACTTATCATCTGCTGTGGTTGATGTCAGGGTCAGCGCCCGTCCGACCCTATCCATCGTGTCCCCTCCTTGTTTGTCCAGCAGGTGTTCCTGGCCATCCTGCCCCCCCCCCCCGCATCTCTTGACCTTCAGCCCCAGTGTGCGTTTGCCCTGATCCCTGAAGCATCCCCTCCGGTCGTGAGTTTGAGGCTAATCAGAGGCCAGTGACATCTTTTGGTTAATTTACATGGCGAGCGGATCGTCACACTCCTTTCCCGCGGCACCATTCCACGCTGTGACGGGTTAAAGCTCCTTCTTAAGCAGCCTGAAGGGCCGGAACCCCAGATCCAAAGATGAGGTGGGGGCCGTCTCTCCACAGCCCCGGGACGCTCACCTCGGCCGACCGCGTGCACCACAGATGGGCCAAAGCCACGGATCTGGAAGCCTAGTCCATCTGCTGAGTCGGGAATTTTCACCGTCCTGGGGGGGGGGGCGGGGGGGTCACCAGTCAAACCCTGGCAGTCACAACCAGGCATGAATGTTCATACAGCCCCCCCCCCCCCACACACACACACACACACATATGTACAGACACAAGCACAAAGATGCAGATATAAACTTAGACACAGATATAGATACACAGGCAGATACAGACGGATCCTTCCATCTGCCCTAACTATCACATCCTCTGACCCCAGGAAGACCAAAGACGTGCTAGGCTTCCTCCAAAGGAAATCCCCACCAACACTACAATCAGGATAGCGTTTAGCACCCAGTGAACGAGAAATGCGGGTTTAATCTGGCATTTTAAATCTGAAGCAAAACTGAGAACCCTGATGGTGGAGACAGATTTGGGGGGGGGGAGAGGCCAGGCCAGGCAGGAAGGCCTTGGGTGGGGCGGGATATTCGGCCGTGCAGAGTTATGTAACATGGGGGCTGTGACTCACTCCCGGGGCTTGGCGCTGAGGAGAAGCCTTAGCGGCCTGCCGCTGTTGAAACACTGCTTTAGGAAGCTGCCCACTTCCTGGAATGGCCTCAGGAAGACCAGGTCACCGTTGATGGCGAAGACCTTCTTCCCCAGCTCCAGGCCGGCCATCTGCAGATGACAGAGAGCGGTGCAAAGTGGCGAGTCAGCGCGACATTGCCCGTTCGCCCCGAAACATGTCTTTGGCCATCTGCTGCTCGATCACGCTTCACACAGCCTTGACTCCCTTACGTCACTGTGAAATTTTATTTCTGTTTGAGAGATTAGCCGCCCTTGTCATTGTCATGTTAATGAGGTCAATTTGAATTTGAATCGGTGGGGGGGGGGGGTTGTTACAAACAGGATTTCAGGAATTCCCAGCATCCAGAGAGGCGGGGCCTGCATGTTAAAGAGAAGGCCGGCCTCTGTGGACACAGGGACACACTCCTTCAGCTTCAGCTTCCCCTCATGCCTGAATCAGTGCTTATTTCTCCTCCCATTAGACCCACCAAACACAGCAGGTAGCTCAGGCAGACCAGACTCCAGGCACTCTCTCCCGAAGTGAAGAGCAGGGCGCTTTTAACGTCTCTCTCACTCAGCCACTGTGCAAACTCAGTCAGCACAGGACCCATGAGCAGTTTTTAAGACCCACCAAGTTCCACCAGCACCTGCTTTATCTTGCTGTGCCATTATGATGGACAGACTATTACAGAAAGTTCAAACGCAGGTCAAGCCTATTATGTCCTGACCGTAGGAGACTCTTTCGTAATTATTTGAGACAGAAAGCCGCAAAAGACAAAGCCCTTCGGTCATTCACACTTAGGTTTCTGTCGCGTACCCTAGAGTGGGGACCAGTTTGCATCCGAACCAGCCTGAAGGGGGCCTGGTTTCACACCATTCACACCCCTGCCCCTCTATTTTCATCAAAGGGGAACTAAGTAATCTCCTTGAACAAGGGTTTGGGTTGGAAAACCTATAGACCATCAGGCTTGCTGAGCTCACCTCCGCACTGGACCCTTTCTCCACGGACTTGACAATCGGCACCTGGTTCCGGTCCTCCAGGGTGAAGCCATAGCCGGTGTCGCTGGGCCGGATCTGGAAGGGGTCAGAATGTCAGGACTTGGAGCTCAAGGGGAAGCCGGAGGGGTTGACATACATTTTATATGTGTGTGTGTGTGTGTGTGTGTGTGTGATGCCTATATATACATACACACCCCCATCCAAAGCAGGAGAGCGGCTCTCACCAGCAGGGACTTGGCGATGACGTTCTCCACAACCTTCAGGTCATGCTTCATGGGCTTGTGCTTGGTGTTGGAGCCTTCCATCTCCTCGTCCGCAAAGAACCGGAACAGAAGGGGCTCGTCCTTGAACTCGCTCTTTTCCAGCACTGCAGAAGCGACACCGACCGTAAGCCCCGCCCCTTCGTGTCATGGACTGCAAGGGGATTCGATTGATTTCCACATGCGTCGAATCGCGTGCTTTCGCGGGCGTAACGGGAGCTTAAAGTGAAAAATGGCAGCGTAAATGTTTTCAGCTTGGGCATCAAAGACAGGACCCCGGCAATCCTTCATGGCGTTGACACGCTAAGATGAAAGCGGGACACACATATGCCCAGAAGAGGCATTAGATTGACTTTCTGTCATAAAACACTCCAGAAAGTCGTCTCCAGAGCAATAAGCAGAAAAGTCTCTAAAACATTTTGTTTTACTTTACTGGCGACATACAACACTCTTTCAGTCACTATAAGTACCAGGCAACTCAAACGAGTACTGAAAATATATGTCAAAGATAGGACACTAAATCGCTACAGTTACCATACCCTGCACACATTTTAGCAATTTGCTGGGAGCAGAACCAAACGATGAGCAGTCGGTCTTGATTACGTCAGACACAAATACTGCGTGAGATGCGGCAGTGTTTAAGAAGTGAGAGCAGCAGCGCAATCGAGCGTGATTGCAATGAAGATCGCTCGTAGACCGTTTCCAGCCTGGCTCTCATTTCCTTGGGCGTTCAGGGTGTGCCCGCATGAACACAGAGGTGCCACGGGCCCCCCAGGGCGACATCTGTCACAGGGTGTTTCACACACAATGCACCAAAAACAGCTCAGCCTCAGAATGAATTAATAATAATAACTAGCAGACTAACGTACGATGCTAATACATGCTAATGCGCTAACGCTAGTGTCCTACCGTGGTGCATGAATCCGTTGTCACATAGCTCCAGCCCCAAGATCAAGGCCTCCTCTCGGGTCCTGCAGTCTCCCTGGAAAAGGACAGCAGAGCGGGCAGGCCACCGTCATGAGGGCCCCTGCCATCCTAATCGGAACATGGGCTTCCGGGGCATTTCACCAACAGAATAAAATCACAGACAAAGGCCACTCATTATGTGCATGAAGCTATACACACTGCAGCCACTGGCCGAACCACACGGAGGAGATTTTTAAATCCCAAAGCCGTGCGCTGAGCTCATTAACACCTGGACACTTTCAGCAGCGGTAAATTTCAGCCTTGTTTGGCCTTGTTCGCAATTACACTTCAAAATGGCGACTCGCTTATTGTTTCAGGCTGTTTCCTCCTCCGCATTCTTGGAGTGAGTGGCCAGTTTGGAAAACGACGTTTCCCCTGTGCCTCATTCATCTTTTCCGTTTCCTTAGGGGAGACGTTTCACACGCAGGCAGAACCAGTATTAATATTCAGCGCAGCGAGCAGTGTCGTAAACAAAGACTCTTACCTGTGCAATGAGCCAGTCTATCAGCTTGTTCGCCATTACCACTGATTTGTACGTCCTCAGGTGGTAATCCTTATCTCTGAAAAGACACACAGTAGAAGGGAGGTCACCGTCTGGAAGGTTGTGGGTTCAAAACCCAGTGTACTGTAGAGTAATCTATTTCTAGGGCCTTGACCCTAACTATTGCAGGGGTGCCAGAAAAATCACTGAGCATGTGCTCTAACGCAAAAACCATGTCTCTCGTGGTCAGCAAGACGTGGTTTGCAAAAACCAAACGACTCCAGAGCAAAAATAGCAAGTCATGTATATCTGATGTCATGTCAGAGTAATCTTGAGACTTGGGTGATACCAAGTGGCAATCACATGTTAGACTGGCGAACCCTGCTGAGACACCCCTACAGAGTAGATGGGATATCCCAACTGGAATTAAAGTACTAGAGAGGTCAGAAAATGAACAGATGATGGATTAGGATAATCCCTAACGTGTCGAAGCACAGAGAAATCAGAATATTCATGTGCATTCATTGTTTGTGGGAGTTTTTTTTCTCACATAAAAATGTTCTGTGGACAAAAATGATTGGTCATCTCTCTAAACCAATCAGATTGTAAAGGAGGTGGGTCCAAGCAACTAGAGGAGGTGGGATCAAGACATCTGATTGGTTGGTCCTGCCTCCTGTGGTTCCTTGGGCCCACCTCCTCTAAAATCTGATTGGTAAGCTCTCTGAACCAATCATTTTTCATTCTGCCCTCAGAACACGTTTGTGTAAGTAAAACTCCCATGAGTGTGTGCATACAGCCAAAAAGCCTCTTAACACACTGTAGAAATGTGTGAAGGATGGCTTCGATAAAGGAAAAACAGCATCCCAGGGAATACAGAGTTATGTGTGAGAATCCTCCACGGAGCACTGGCGTTTCCTCTGTGACACACACCCCGGACCACGCATTGCAAGTCAAGAATGACGAGACTCTCAGCTTAGTCATGTGTCGTCCTCTCGTGAAAATACCCTGGGCACGGAGACGAGGTAAAAAAGCCGCTTTCAAAGAAATATAACCCACTGGGCTGTAAACACAAAGTCACCGGAGAGTAACACTTCGTAATTAACTCTGGAATGATGCAGAGTCGTTCCATCAACCGCGGCTAAGACATGCCAAAAAGCACGATGAGATCCATCCATATTCTGAACGTACTCAGATGAAGGTTGCTGTCTTAATGTTCTACAAACACTGGCAGTAAGATAAATTAGGGTCGGTTCTCGCAAGATGTCCTGTGTGATTTTATAAATTATGGCAATTTATAAATGAATCCTTCACGAACGTGTTACTTTGACTCCCTACTCCTGTCTACCTTTTACTCCGCCACCTCATGGTCCCGGACGAAGCTGAAAATCTGGCGCATTCTACAGTATCACACAGCCTCCAGGGACTGAACCAATAACCTACTGGGCCAGTATATCGAAACCCGCTGCTGCCCACCGAGGCCTGACTGGACCAGCCCCAAACAGCCCCTAGATCACGTTTCCAGGACAAAACCGCTACGTCCAAAGTGGGATGTTAACTTCTGAAGCGATGCTATTTATAGCGAGGAGGAACAGGAAGCCCGGAGGGCAGGAGGCATTAACGAGCGGCTTAACGATGCGGGGGCGTGGAGCCATGCCTTACCTGATCACCGGCGTGAATAAACTATGCAGCCGACAGAACAGTCTGACGCCCTGTGGAACCAGAGACACACTCGTCAGAAAGCCCCCCTCCATCTGAAGCCAAACGTGCTGGTTAATCACACTTTTGGCGGCGCCCGTAACCTTGGAGATGACGTCCTGCATGTCGCTGCGGGGGTGGTACGTTCCGTCGTCGTAACGGAAGCGGTACAGCAGTGGCTCAGCCTTGAACTGGTGCTTGTCTGTAACTGGGGGGCAACGGGCAGCAAGTTTACTGGGATGAGCCTCGCAGTCGAGAGAGACAGACACCCATCACGGTGTCCTGAAGCCCCTCCCCCCGGACAGTAGGGGGCACTCAGACGCATGACGAGCTGCTTCCACACCACCCTTCTCACAGTGAGTGAATGTCCCTAAACCAAACACTGCCCCCCCCACCAAACCGGTGAGGTAGGCGGACCCCCTAGTTAAACAGACTTCCTGTCCCAGATCAGTCAAACCTCCTCCAGAGAGATTCAGATGGGGGGCAGACAAAAGGCAGACGGGCCGCAGACGATGGAGAGACGGGAGGCAGACGGCGCGCAGACGATGGAGAGACGGGAGGCAGACGATGGGGAGACGGGAGGCAGACGGGGCGCAGACGATGGAGAGACGGGAGGCAGACGGGGCGCAGACGATGGGGAGACGGGAGGCAGACGATGGAGAGACGGGAGGCAGAAGGGGGCAAATGGGAGGGCAGACAATGATGACACAGGGGCAGACGGGGTGGCAGACGATGGAGAGACGGGAGGCAGACGGGGGTGCAGATGGGAGACAGATGGAGGGGCAGACGGGGTGGCAGATGACAGGGAAATGGGATTCAGATGGGGCGCAGACGATGAGGAGACGGGGGCAGATGGGGGGGCAGTCAACAGAGACGGTGGTCATACAGATGGACAGCCGACGACGCCTCACCGTGGTGGACGATCCCGTTCTCCAGCAGGGCCTGGCCCAGGTGAACGCCTTCCTCCAAGTTATCTGTCTCCCCGATTTCCATCAGCCAGGACACAAACTCGCTGGGGGGAGGTGGGGGTACTGAGGTCAGCTGACTGTCACCAGGACGGCACGAGAGACACGTCAAAGGGCCACAAACAAAGGGCCACCATCAGGTCTGGATGGCGGCGGAGAGTCTTTGGGATGCTGGCTCTGAGCCACGCCACTATGTTATGGGGTCTGTGACCCAAGCAGGGCCTCTAAATCAGGAAGCCCAGAAACAGCCTCGCCTGAGCCAAAGCAAACACCCTGGGCTGTATGCAGGGCAGCAAGGGCCTCTCTCTCTTCCCCTATTTTCGGACAATCTACAACCACGGTTCCACCCAGGCCCTGGCCCCCGCACTCCGCAGATTCCTCCCCTTCTCTCCCGTCACCCATCTGGGGTCATAGCTAAGGGACAGCACAGCTGGGGGAGAACTTCCTGAATAAGAAGCTGCCATGTCCACCGGCCAGGCAGGGCCCAGTTACATAATGGCGGGCGATGCGGAGCAGGTACATGGAGGAGGACAACCAGGAGGTTCACAGCGTGACCTACAGCACCCCCTACAGCACATTCCCACCGTGTGCCCCTACAGCACGCCTTACAACGCCTCCTACAGCACCCACTACAGCATGCCCCACAGCGCCCCCTACAGCATGCTCCACAACACGTCCCCAGGCGGTCCCGAAAGCCAGTGTCGGCCTGTAATGAGCATCAGCATCCGCAAACCTCCATGGGGGCGTCTCCCTGACCAGGAGGCTTTGTACTCGTGTGATCTTTATATTTATATGACATGTTATGTATTTACAAGATGCTTTTATCCAAAACGACATACATGTTTTTTTTTAGAAAGTAGGGTGGGACGAAAGGAGAACACGAGATCGCTAATGAGCCAGAAGAGTCCATAACAAAGTCCCGAAAACAGCGACTTCCTCCAAAGCTTCATTCTAAGGCCTCACCGCAGACGCTGGAGAACCCAAGAGACCCCAGGCTCGTGTGTTTTTAATCAGGGTAACACCGAGCAGAACCACTCGACTCAGACCACAGTGAGGCGTCATTCTGTCCCACTGTCCCCATCACAGCAGCTGTGTTTCTCTTGGACGTCCTCAGCCATCAGATCCCGCAATCCATCCAGCTGACACTCCATTCCTCATCTGGTAGTGTCCAGATAGAGAAGGTGCTGCCCTAACTGTCCCCAGCCCTTACACCGGCAGCCATGGGATTTGAACCAACAACCTTGTGGAACCAGCATAGTCTCTTCACCTGCAGAGCCAACAAAACACTGATCCTGCGGCTTAAAATGGTAACCTTCTCCCCAGAATCACTCTCCTGACAAAGCTGAAGCGCTTCCAGCTACATGGGGGGGCCGGGGGGGATTCCCGGCTGACAGCACTCAGACGGGAAGCGGAATCGGGAACACGTCTCCCCTGTTGGTAATGTCGACACGGCACTGGCTAAAGGCCTTGTTTCTGCTGCCTCGCCGTTTGTGGGTTTCCAGCCCAGACTACTGCTGTGTAACTGCTTCTGAGATCAGAGAGAAGCCGGGTGGCCACATCCTGACGATCTGTAGGCTTTCAAATCTTAAACCACCTACAGTAAAAGTCCTACAAGTCTAACCAAATACTCATTTTTTAATTTATAGTGAATAGAAAACACATTTAAAAATAACAGTCTAAAAATATTTCTTCAATCCATTTTAAAAATGGCATGAAATGGGAACAACAAACAAGCAAGCAAAGAAGCAAAAACCCATCCCGACAAATTCACATTTAACCCCGAGAGGTGTCGGTGGTGAGCTCATCAGGGTGACCTCTGGTCTCCAAGGCGACCTACCTGCCCAGGAAGCACTTGGGGAAAGTGGTGAGCTTCCGCTTCCTGTCCTTAATCAGGTGCCCCTGTGAGCACATCAGGTTGTAGAGCTTCTCGCCCTTCTCCGACACCATCACCCACGTGTCCTGCTCCATCCCCAACCGCAGACCTGGGGGGGGGGGACGCAAACGGCACCGCACGGAAAGTTCACGGAGGTCAAGGATGCTGCACCCCGGAGGATGCTGCCCATGACATTCTGGTATTTGCAACGATTTTCCAGTTGGACGGAGACAGGACAGATCTGAGAAAGATGTGGCCTGCCTGCGATGCCGGCATCACAGCCGTGCAGGACCAGCCACACGCGCATACAAAGAGCTGTCTCACACTCCACAGACAGCCATTACTGCAGCCGTGTGCTAAGCATCCGATTAGCAGGCTCTGTTCTGACAGGGCTAACTGCATATCGAGTGTGTCCATGGCGGGCTCCTCACTTTTCCTCCTCTCCCTCTCCTTCATGATGGCCTCCAGCCACTCCTTCTTCTCCTCTGGCGTCTTAGCCATGCAGACGAACCACTTGTTCTTGGCGGTGTTGTGGATCTTCCAGCCGTTGTTGACGATGTTCCCGCTACTGTGGTAGTCGGCTGCGGCATGGACACAGAGCAGGAAGGGGGGGGGGGGCGATTCACACTCGGGTGCACACTCACACTCCTCGCACGCTCCCACTTACTTTACGCACAAAGTCGTTCAAATGATGCCGTGTGAGAAATGAGGGGAGACGGTAGGGGGCGTGACTCTTAGAGAAGGTGTGGAAAAGGCAGCAGGAAAGCGTGATTAACCAGGCAGCAGACTGAGACAGAGGCGTGTCACATGGAACTAAAGGTGTGTGAAGGAACACCGACAGGTCCTGCTCTCCCCAGGACATGCATCAGGAAAGGCCGACTGTCTCTCTGCAGCCATTACTGACCATAATCCTAACTGATGGATCGCGTTCTCCCCGGGACATGCAGCAGGAATGGGGACATGACCCACCACTTCTCTGCAACCTTCACCGACCCTAACCCTAACTGATGGATCGCGTTCTCCCCAGTACATGCAGCAGGAATGGGGACGCGACCCACTGCCCCTCTGCGGCCTTCACCGACCCTAACCCTAACTGATGGATCGTGTTCTCCCCAGTACATGCAGCAGGAATTGGGACGCGACTCACCGCCCCTCTGCGGCCTTCACCGACCCTAACCCTGACTGCCAGATCTCGCTCTCCCTGGTACATGCAGCGGGAATGGGGATGTGACCCACTGCCTCTCTGCAGCCCTCACTGTGCAATTCCCTCGTCTTCCCAACACCCTCATCTACTATACTGCTGGACGGCTGAAGGAGAAGCCTTGTCTGACCCAGTTTCCCAGCAAAAGCTTCTTGCAGGATTATTTCCAAATTGATTTTGCGAAGCGTGATTAATGATCAATCTGCTGAACGGAAACAAACCCCCCCAAAAACTGCGAGGTGGATCTCATTTACACAAATACGACACCTGGAGAAGATAGTTTAATATCTAAATAGATATATGGAAACTCAAGTATATGGATACTTCAGACAACCTGGGGATTCATTCATACTGAATTTGGCACTGAGTTTCAATCACCTGGATGACTTTACTGATCCATCAGAATGGCCGAACACTCATAAGCTGGGAGTTTTACTCACACAAAAAATGTTCTAAGGGCAGAACAAAAAAATGATTGGTTCAGAAAGATAACCAATCAGATCTTGGGCAGATGTCAGACTGACCAATCAGATGTTTTTGTCCCACCTCCTTTAGTTGCTTGGACCCACCTCTTCTACAATCTGATTGGTTATCTCTCTGAACCAATAATTTTTTTCATTCTGCCTTCAGAACATTTTAGTGTAAGTAAAATTCCCACAAGCCACAGGCTCAGACAGTGAAAGCCCCACTGACTGATTTAAATAATACATGACGAATAGGCATGGATGAAGATCCATAATAAAAGAGCTTGTAGGGCTGTGGCAGGTACCATGCATGTTAAGAACAGACCCCAAACCCAGACTGGAAGAAATTAAAATGCAAGCAGTACCACTCCTGGAGGTCCCTTTGGGTTATACCATGCCAACATTCTTTGGGGTTTTTCTGCCAAAAACTGATTGTTCGCAGAGTAGCTGCTAATCGAACAGAGTACATTCTGCAAATCACAGCCCCCGGTAACGATAGACGCACACAGGCCATACAGTCGGATCCTGTGGTGCCCTGTCCCCCAAGCCAGACGCACAGAGCTCCATGGCTTCGTAAAAAAAAGAGGAACCCTTACAGGCACCAGAATCTCTCTCGGATGAGAGGACGGATCAGGACAAGCTCAAACCAGACTTCCTGTTACAAGCGGGAGGTTTCAGAACCAAAATCCTGCTATATAAGGAATTTCATGTCTTAGGGTCTCTAATGAGAGTAACATAAAAACAAAGTTTAAATTATATATGAGTAACATATAACTTAGACCATCCTGCAGAGCAAACAACAATGAGATGTGACATTAACACCAGACGAACTCACTTACGGGAACATTTTCCAGGAATATTTTCTTTAAAGAGTTATAAAAATAGCTTTCTGCAGTTTCAAGGGGTGTGGAGTGTTGAACTAATTCTGAAAACCAAAACAGGCTCTTTTTTTGGAAAAAAAAAAGAGGTAAAAAAAAAAAAAGTATTTTGTCAAAGAGATTAATTATGCAAATAAAATCGGGATGTTAGGAAGTACAGGACAGACTCATAAAATTTAATTACCTCTTTAGTGGCCTTTTTGCATAAGAAAATCTAATTAGAGAAAATCTACATGCTAGAAGAATATGCTTTAAAATAACAGTTTCAACGGAAAAAAGGCATGAACGCAACCATAATGCTAACTAAGCCTCAGATGAGCTGGACACCCTGTGTTCAACTGCGGCGTCGGCGTGATCGGGGCAGATCGGGCCTAAAACACAATCCAAACCGGTGCCTCATTTCAAGCCTAAAAACAAGCCTGCATCATGGGATCAGACTGGCAGGAGCCAAACGCCATTGGTGGTCCTGGCTTCTGAGTGCCTGAGATGAGGGGGTGTCGGAAAACGGGACATCCGCCTTTCCTGCTCTCTATATCTATCCATTTTCGGAATTTTCTAGAGTTTTATGTGTGGGGGCATAAGAGGGGCCCTAATTCATACAGAGGGGCCAACTGTATCATCAGCCAATGATATGTTTTGAAATCGGTAATAGACAGAGTAGGGGGCACTCCGGGAGCCAATCAGCTTTCAGCTAGGGCCGGTGCCCCTTTGGCACCGCCCCTGTTTATGTCGCCAAAACAGAGGCCATCCCAGTAGTCACAGGCCATATAGCAGAGACATGCCAAAAGGTGGGGAATCCCTCCCAAACCCCCACCCAGCGTGGCGGGATGGAGACATTCAGAGATGTTTACCTGTGCCATCGTCCACGTTCTCCACCTCCATGACCTCCGTGTTTATCCGACCTCGGAACAGGTAGCGTGGGCCCTCAGAAGCCGCCTTACTGTTTTTCAAACGCCTGCGGTGGAAGCAGATACGTGTCACTAGAGGCTGAACCACTCACAGGACATCATGAACATTGTGGTTTTCTGATGGAGGAGATTCCCAGGGCTCCGGCCGCATCGTCATCACCGCGATGAAGGCAGTAAGCCCCGGGCGGCAGGCTGAGCCAGACTCCCGAGCCCCTGCTGAAGCTCCTACCGGTTTTTCTTCTTGCAGTAGACCAAGAGATTGTCGAAGAGGAAGAAGATGCGCTCCTGGATGTTCCCGGCTGAGATCTTCAGCAGGACGCTCTGCATGAGCAGCTCTGTGCAGGTGTCCGTGATGTTGGATCCCTGAGGTCATCAAAGGCCACCATCAGGAGGACCCAAAGAAGAAAGCAAAGGATGAGGCCCGATCCACTTGGGGGGAAGGAGTCACCCACGGGGAGCCATCGCCACCCCATGAGCAGACAGCTCCAGGCATCTAACTCTCGGGTGTGTCCGGTAACATCAGCTAGCAAAATCTCAGCCAAACGCACGCAGTCAGCCACACTCCAGGGGGCGATAGAGAACACACTTCATGTCTTTCACAAAACAGAATACACATGTCCCCCTGCCTGCGAAGTCATCTTCATTGCAGATACATTAGGCTGCTTTTGATCACCCTCATCATAGCTAAAAATAGCCCCCAGATTGGCAGAGGCAGGGAGAGTGTTAAGTATTTCCTTCTGGGAAAAAATTCCCCTTGCGCTGCACTTTGCTTCAAGGCCAGATGTTCTGCAAATTCCTGTAATGTGTGTGTGTGTGTGTGTGTGTGTGTGTGTGTGTGTGTGTGTGTGTGCGTGTGCGTCACACACACTCCAGGGGCCAGGTGTGGTGGTGGTAGCAGAACGAAGGGCTGTTCCCGGCACGGACAAACCCAGCAGTTTCCCTAGTGAGGAACTCCTCTGGATTGGGTCTCCATGACGACTCGGGCCTCTTTGAAACCAGAATCCTTCAGCCGGATTTTCACAAGTGGCACCAGGCGCTCCCAGCCCAGCATGACGCGGAGGGCAGACTTCCTGTGGGCTGCCGCGAGTGTCACACCGCGACCCCGAAACCAAAACAGACCTGCCATCTCACGAAACTCCCGAGGAGAACATCCGCCTTTCGCAGTCGGGGCATCCCTTACGAAAACAGAACCAGTGAAGGATTTCCAGAGCAGGGGCCTTAACTGCTCTTAATGCAGTGGTTCTCTACCCAGTTTTCACCACGCCAGCTCAGCTGCGACCCTATATCACGTATAGGTTTAAATTAATGCTACGATCAAGCACACAGTGCACTCTGCAATTTGCGCCAATCAATGGCTGTCGCACAAATCTGATAGGATGTGCCAGTGAATTTTAAATTAAGCCTCTGCGATTTGACTTCTTGGATCGGTTGAGTGTTCACTAGTGTTGTGCTAAGCAGCTGCAGACCCAAGACCCATTTATTTAGTTTAATTCTAGGACTGGGACTGGGAAATCTGATCGTGGATTAGCATAGGAGCTTGCTGGTTATAAAATGCTCCCATTTCCAACTGCACCTTGCCACCGTTTCTGAACTTGCCGCGACCGCGATCCACGGGCTAAGAATCGCCATCTTAAAGCACAGCCGTCACCGAGCAAAGGAGCTGCTTCGGTATGTGCCGACACAAGCACCCCGCTGTGACTTTGACAGGCTGCGGTGACATCGCTGGAGGTGATGAAGGTCATTTGCACAACATCACGTATATGACACAGAGCTCTGAGGGTTAAAGAATATTCAGCTATGCCGACGCAAGAGTGACAGCGGCCCGGAGCAGTGGAAAAAGGCCTAGCCAGTTATATCCTGAACGGTAAGCACCTAGAACCCCCCCCCCCCTCACACACCCGGTGTCCCTCCCCGCCTCTGGACGGGAACAAAGCAGAAAGAAACAGAGAAGCGAGCCTGGTCACCCCGGCACCAACCAGAGCAGAGCTGGCTTTAATAAAGATTCGCCCCCCTCCCATCCCGCTCGGACGAACCGCGCTGATGAAGTAACCCTCCGGCAGAAAACCCCGCTGAAGCACCGAGGGCGGGAACACGGAGGCTGCTTCCAGGAGCCGACAGCGTACCTAAGGAAGGACGGTGACGTCCGAGAACGCGCTGTACTGCTGACCAAAAGCTGTACTGCTGACCAAACCCCCACAATGACCCACCACGGTCCTCAGGGAAGCTCTCCACGCGCCGCAATGTGTTTGGCTTAATACCCCGCAGGCATGTGGGCGCCTGGGGCGTGGGCATGATCCGGTAAGAAACTCCAGAGGTACAAACCAAGGGTGGGGGGAAGATGAAGGGGGTGACATTTAAAGGCCGATTCCCATTCCGGCACATTCTCCCCAGATAACTGGTTTGCTTTTGGTCCTGCAGGATGTTTTCGCAGCGTCTAACCTGGTCGTGCCGCTAAGGAGGGAATCCGGAGTGGGAACACCCCCAAAGCAGCCTGTCTTTCCTCAGACAACGAGGGCTTTGTTTCCAGGGAGGGGGGCACGACGCGGACAGCAGCGGGGGGGTTGGGGAGGGGGATTGGCTCAGCCACGCTCTGACGTCACACGGCGCCCCCCCAAGGCTGCTGAGAGCCACCATTGTGGGCGATTTGCTCACTCTGTGAACGCACCCCCATTCTTCATCTGCCTACTGGCACTGGTGGGGGGGGGGGGGGGGGGGGGGGCGCTCTCTTCTCCATTTCGATTTTCCTGGTTGTAATCGTTTCCATCTCTGTTCACAGGGTCCTGGGAGGGCTCTGCCAAGGAGCAGTGCCGCTGTGGCCACTTGGCATCACGCAGGCCATGTGCCACAGTGCCAGGCTGGGGCTCTCACCCTCCCATTCTCCTCCACTGCGTCACCCGCCTTCTGGCTGCCAGGTCCGGCCCGCCCTACCTGCCTCGAACCCCTGCTTCCAGTGAGCTCCCCGTGCTGTTCCGTCACCACCCCCCCAGAAGCTA
>JAODLC010000036.1:19750612-19762286 GCA_026781145.1 Hippopotamyrus pictus | reverse complement strand
CCGCCTCCGTGACGACACACCTTTGCTCTTATTGGCTGAAGAGTTTAGTTACACGCATGACGTTTGTATCCCAGGCATAAAATTTAGAAATTGTAGAAATGTAGTGGAGTAGAAAGTACAGATAATAAAATGTAATGGAGTAAAATAAAAAGTATGCATTATTATTTTTATTTAAGTAAAGTACAGATATGTAAAAACGTACTTAAGTACAGTAACGAAGTACAAATACTTTGTTACATTCCACCACTGCATATTCGGTACAAACAGAGCAGGGTATTGACACTGAGGGCTACAGACACAGAGGTACAGACTCTGTGGGGTGCAGACACTAAGGGGTACAGACACTGAAGTACAGACATTGTATGGTACAGACACTGGGGTACAGACACCGTGTGGTACAGACACTGAAGGGTACAGACACTGTGGAGAACAGACACTGTGGGGTACAGATACTGTGGAGTACAGACACTGGGGCACAGACACTGTGTGGTACAGACACTGAAGGGTACAGACACTTTGGAGAACAGACACTGTGGGGTATAGACACTGTGGGGTACAGACACTGAGGAGTACAGACACAGGGGTACAGATCCTGAGGAATACAGATGCTATTGGGCACACTTACATTTCTCAGAACATTAACTACACACAGAATACACTCCGACTAAAGCCTTTTCTATAGGGATGCATTAGAGATCATCCTGCAGAAGACCACAGAAACCTGAGATGATTGCCAGGGTCTTCCGATTAGGACCCACCAGTGCTCTGACCATTTCTCCAGTGTCGGGAGCAGCACTGGCACACTGGCATCCCAGTCAGGTTCCTCTTAGTCCACGTTGGCCATCCAACAAGACAGCTTCAGTTCACGGCCATCGGCCAAGCTGTCCTGGCAACCAGGGACTGTATTTATGTAGGAAATTTTCACTTCTCCACAAACTGGGAATGGGTAGGAATGAAGCCGGCATGAATGTCTGCTGTGTTCCCCGGGCGCAGGAGAGCAGGGATGCCCCGGAGGGTCCTGTTTCACACTCTGATATAATGTCTTTCTGTCAGATAAGTCCTGAAATGCTGTATTCAGTGCTACTGGCATCCTGTCCTGGGTGTAACCCAGCCCTGTGCCCTATGCTGCCTGGGCTCCCCCCCCCCAGGATAAGCGATGTGAAGGTGATTGAGGGGGGGGTGTAGTTAGGCTTCTGAGAATTAATCATTTGGCTGTTTGTGTACATAAGCACACAAGAAATTACCCTGCCTGAAATTTGAATGTAAATCTTTGCTACAGTATTACATTCATTACGGTAAAGCATTTTTTTTACCCAGACTGCTGTTCCTGGTTACTTTGATGTCAGTGTTTTTCTATTGCTAGTTAATCACTGCTGAATTGGTCTATTCATGGTATATGTATTGGGTACATGTATATTGCACAGTATTACTATTTATTACTCAGCACATAGCATTTTTCTGGAAATTCAAATTTATCTGCATATTTACTAAAGTAACTTAATTCAGATCATTGCTTAAGGGTTTAACCCTTAGACTTTTGAATCAGCAAAGAAGACCCATGTTACTGAACAGCCCTACCTTGTCTGTACTACTGAGAATGACACCGGCTGTTTACTTGAAAGGAGTATACTGACCAGCAACACGCAGACAAAAGAAGGGTTTACTTGAGCACAAGCCCATACCCCAAATGACGAATCGGAGACAGCTTTAGTTATTAGTCTGTGCACGATGTTAAGAACATTTCGATGCTAACATCAAGGTCAACACACTCGGGGGGGCAGACGGAAAGTCTGTGGCTAATAAATGTAGAATATTATAAAAAATGAATCATTAATGAATTCATGTATATAAGGCCAAAGCCAGACAAATAAATCGTTCGTTTGCTGTAATATAAGGATAATGACAGTATGTATAGGACTGCATTGTCCTACAGGACTCCTGATTTTGGGTCCATGGCCAGGAAAAACTCCCCATTAATCCCTCTGAGAACTTCTGGTCAATCCTCGGGAGGCAGACGGACAAACAAGAACTCACAAATTCTGACGAACTCCAAGATTGATTATGCATGAATGGGCTGCCATCAGTTAGGATTTGGCCCAGTAGTTGATTGACAGCATGTCAGGGTGAATTGCAGAGGACTTGAAAAAGAAGGGCCAACACTCCAAATATTGACTCTTTGCATAAACTTAATGTAATTGTTAATAAAAGCCTTCGACTTTTATTACTCAAAGTTAGTCACATATGATTTATGTTTTTGTTTTCAAGACATTCTGGGTTACTCAGATGTGTCGTAATTTTATGTCTAAATGCTGACACAGTCCTGATATCATCCTTCTTATGTGGAAAAACTCCATACGCCTGTTGAAATTTCTGAATTTTTAGTCTCATCTAATATAAAAATGTGCAGGCACTACAAATATAATCTCAAAAATATTGAGATTAGGGCTTCTCTGATGTATAAATGAAGGGGTTTCATTAGGGATCTTTGATTTTGCATCCATTTGGTAATTTCTTGAAGTTATCTGATAACAATGTATGATTATATATATCACTTTATAATATCTGAAAAAAATTGAAATAGAAAACCATTGTTTGACTTATGATCCAATGAATTGACATAATAGTTTTAGAGTCTAATGCTGAATGTATATTGTATCGTTTTCCCGCCTATAGCCTACATACGCTATGAATGGTAAAGTGAAATTTGAGAATGAAACTTCTAGTCGGCATTTTAGCCTCAAACAACAAACCGACGCTGTAGCCCGCCATTGTGTTTATGCATGGCAGAAGTGTTACAATTACGCGATGTGCACGCATACAAAAGCTTGTAAATAAATATTTGATTTAAATATATAATATTCTATCCGTTTATTTATAGACTTATACTTTAAATATATAAAATGAATCTTAACATTCATAAAGTATTATAGATACGGCTTTAAATATTTATAAAAAGCCAGAACACATTATAATCATGTTTCTCGTGCATTATGAATGCTCTATGAAGATTTCATCTCTAATGCACTTTGAATACCTTCATAATGGATAATAATGGTCAGTATAACAATTAAGGACGTTTTGTGCTGCATTATGAAGTTATTTATAGTGTATTATAGATGAAACCTTCATATAGAGCATTCATATTACGCGTGACTATAATGTGTTATGCCTTTTTATGAATAGTTATAGCCGTGTTTATAATACTTTATGAATGTATTATAGTGCATTATGAAGGTATGTGTAATGCAATATGACGACTGCTTTACGTAAAGAGTTACCAATATTTTTTTATCAAAAGGGTGCGTGGATAATTGCGGAAGCGAAGCTTTGTTTTCCGTCTAGTGTGAATAATATTGATGTTTCATGTTAGGGGTGATTTTTAAAACATATAATTCATTATGCGAAGGGAATACTCCGTAATATTTTAGCAGACAAGTTCTCTCGATTCCAGCGATATGCGGTTCATATCTGAGCGTTATACTTATATCCAAAGTGAAGAGACTGAGATAAATCGGTGCGAAAATTTGTCAGGTTCTCAGGGTTAACAAACACATTAATATTAAGCCATTGTGATAAATATTGAGGCGTTTTTATGAGTGGTCTTGACCTTTCTTGAAATAAAACCTCGAGTCCTCTATGTCCGAAAACGAGACAAGACCGAAACAAAATAGTCGACTTTGAGACGAGACCGCAAAAAAGACCGGTTTCGAGTACTACGACACTACATTTACTTTGGGGGAAAAGGGCCAAATTAGTAATTCACTAATTAAGATATTGTTTTTACACAGCACGGCTGGTGTCTCGGTGAACGCGGGGACAGGGCGGGAATGGTTTAGATGTTCGCGGACGCAGATAGGGATAGATGGATATCATCGCCATGCGGCTATCTACTTTAAAGCTCTACAGATGTCAGGTGATGGTGGTTTCTTAGAAGGACAGACTTGACTGTAGCATTCGAATAAAGCAAAAAAGGGGTCCCATTCACACACAGTCTGTTCTATCTGTATTTGGAAACACAACATTAAAAACTAATTAGTGTATTTTAAGCCTTTGATAAATGGCGATTCTTCTTTATTGCACTTAACATGTTTTACTTTCGTAAAATAATACTTATCCCAGTTTAATGCCTACTTGAAAAACCTAAGATGAATTGATTCAGTTACTGAAAACAGGGGAGAAATGGACGTAGGACCGTGAACACCAACCTCATTTACGCTTCTTCGGGGTATTTAAATGTTTCATAGTGTGCATATTTTATGTTTACATTTAATTTTGATTGTTTGATAGTACTGATAGCAATAGAGAATAAGCAGTGTTCATAAAGAATACGAAAAAGCTCAATTAATCAAAAAATAAATAAATAAATAATAATAATAATAATAATAATAATAATAATAAATCACGAGAATGTGCGCATTTATGCGAAAATTTTAAATGAATAAATACTGTCCATATGTTGGGACGGGTTTGCCAAAGTAATAAAAAAGTTATAAAGAATGGAGACTAGAGTCCGTAGCTCCGCCCAGAGCTCCGGCCCCCGGTCACGTGACAGCCGCCGCCGCCCCCCTGCCCCGCGCTCCCATCTGCGCGGCTTGTGCGGCTGCACTTTGTCAGTCCACGCCGCGCAGCCTCTCTTGCAGACCTGTTGATCCGCTTGGTCCAGTTGATCCCGCTGATCTGCGCTGGATCAGGACCGTGAGCCAGTACCCACCTATTATGACAGCGAGCGGCGGACGCGCCGTCCGCCCGGCGCATATACTTCGATGCGCGATGATTTGCGGCAGCTTTCTGGGTCCAGCCAGCGCGGGTCTATACGACGGCCGCTATGCCGGGTGAGTGATGCAGCTTTACGTCTCCATTTAGAATAACCATGAGCAATAACTACTACCTACCTATAATAATAATAATAATAATAATAATAATAATAATAATAACGTTTGTTGTAATAATAATAATAATAGTGTTTCCCATAAAATGTGACATACCACGAGGCGGCTCAGTTCTTAAACGTATATACTGAATTTAATGCAAACTTTTCTGGGAAAAACTTTGAATTACTTTTTGTAACCTGTTCTAATTTTAAGTTCGTTGAACCATAAGAATCGAGTATAATATGTATCCAAAAAGCACGTAAAACACAATACTTTGCAAACATACTTGCATGTTTAATCATAAAATACGTGATCGATATCCAGTGAGGTGCTTCTGATAATCGTGGCACGTGGTTATGAGAAACTGAATTTAGTGTTTTTGTATCGTCGTATAGAAAGATGTGTAATGTGCGTATTTGGGAGCTGGGCGGGTTTTCTGTCATAGCCCGGTCGCGGCAGTTCGTCAGACAGTCGGGTACATCGCGAACGTCCGTCTTTGCTGAGCTTAGCGCTGAAGCCGGCTTTTCACCGGCCCGAATGAGCAGGTACGACGTGCTCCCCTCCGGGCGGTTGCAGGGGGCACAGAGAGAAGAGACCCCCTAGAGTTTGGGACAGCTCCAAAATTCCTCCCTAAGCCCTGCCCAGCAAATTTACTAGCTCAGAAAATTAAACCCCCTTGGCTGAGATGAATTAATTGTTTGTTTTTGTAATCATTTCCACTTGGGCTGAGGTTCAGGTACATTCCTGTGGCCAATGTGATGCCACTGCATATTAAGAGCTCAGGTGGTTCGTACACTGTGCCTGTGATCAGAAGGTTGTTGGTTTTCAGGGTCAACAATTGAGCCACAGTGTCATTTCACCCTTGGGGACCATGACCCCGCCCCCCAAAAAAAGCTCACTTAAGGCTATGGAAAACCATTATTGTTAAAATTCCTGTTTTAAGAAGTTGTGTAACATGATTTTAAAAAACTATTAAATTGGATATATCCCAACAAACAAAACTGTGACTTTTAAAATAATTAATAATGCTTATTGATAGAAGCCTTATTGATATAATCCATGTGTTAAACTAGTGAATTTACTTAGGGTATATTTAAGTGTGTTTACGAGAAGAATGTTTTTGAAGCTAATCTGCCTGTAGTTTGTTAATGGGGGATATTGGAGGTCGATCCAGCTGTCACACTCCCATAGCAGGGGATCTCTGCAATCCAGAAATGGAATATGGCAAATATGCCAGGCCTTTTGGCAAAGGGTGGCATGAAATACTGGGAAAAATCCTGGTATGACGTCCTGAAGCCCATGATGCAAGCAGCGAAGCGATGTGAGAGTCAGCAAATGCCAGCTGATCTCCATTCTCACCAGTGAGGCTTTGGAACAGCATTTCTGCTTCGAGGTTCACCAGAAGCCGCAGTGAAGCGGACCACCGTCCTGCCATCTCGGTTCCGATTGGGTCGGCCCACTGCCCCAGGGGCCTGGGGCTGATTTATAACCTTACAGTCTGGCTGGCAAATTCCGTAATCTTGCTAATCGCTCACCCTAGGCGTCTCAAACACAGGAAGCGTTTAAAACATTCCGGATTGTTCCATCCAGATGCAACGCCTGGAATGGGTGTTTTGTCGTCCAGCGGGTGTCTGAGGTATAGCTCTGTGACAGCCATTTGTTCACCCTGGGCCACACTTGCTGTTCTGGGACTCTAATGCCAAATGTCACCTTCAATGACACCCATGAAGCCATCACCGTCCCTCACACAAGAGGCAGTGAGATTTCTGCCCCCCCATGCCCTTTTGTTCCTCACATGGCCCTCCACCATTTGTAGTCCATTCTCTCCTTTGCCAGTAGGGGGCTCTTGCATCCAGAGCACATGTACGAAACACCACAGTGGCCAAAGGGACATAAGAACTGGGGAGCAAAGGGACACAGATGACACCCTGTAAATGTAATGATACGCAGATGGTATTTCGGGGTGCAGAACAAAGCCACTGTATATACTGACATGTGACACTGTCACATTCATCCTGTATAATGGATGATAATACTTGTGGTTCAGAACATTCTTATCGTATTAAAATCTGCGGTGTCACATTTAGAATGTCTTGCTTACAGGAAAGTATTCATTAAGTCAGTCAGTCTGAGTATTTTTATAAATATATTTGTAAGTCGATCTTGAAAATTGCTCTGTGTCCTGGGGGCTTGGAGATTAAACATGCGGGGACTTACATGCAGATACATGCAGTACGTTACAGCGGCAGCAGACAGCTGGGTGGCCTGTCACACGTGTCCCATGATTCCATGGGGCCCCAGAATAATGTGCTAGAGCTGGAAGATAAGAGAAAAGGCAGCGGAGGGGAAATGACCCATGGAGTGGGTGACCACCTGTCTGTGGGTCTTGGGGCATCTCCCTCCCAGGCTGGGCAGTGGTTCTACTCACATACAGGTGACAAATGCCAGGGTCTTTCTCGGCTTGTGGACCCAGACATCGGTGTCAGAATGGGCGAAAACCCAGGGAAAAAACAGACACTCTCGTCCACTGATACATCTGTGAAATGAAACTCCAAGTCTCACTATATGGACTAAAGTATTGGGACAGTTCTGGGAATTAGCTGCCCATTATACCTGCAAGACCCCTTATGACATCCCATTCTAAATCCATAGGCATCAATATGGAGTTGGTCCCCCCTTTGCAGCTACAACAGCTGCCACTCTTCTGGGAAGGCTTTCCTCAAGATTTTGGAGTGTGTCTGTGGGAATTTTTACCCATTCATCCAGAAGGTCAGGCACTGATGTTGGCACGGGCAGAAAAAGAGGGACGATCCATGGAGCAGCTCAAAAGGGTTTTTTTTTTTTTTTTCTTTCCTACACAAACCAGAACGGCACACAAAGACGAATCCAGAAAATAAAGGGACATCAAGGGTCAAGAACAAGCAAGAAAAATAAGAATGAAACTAAAAGAACCACAAAGTAACACACTAGGGAACAGCGCAAAAACTGGGAAACCAACACAGCTACTAACACACAGAACAAGCACAATGACTGACTAAAGAGCAGAATGAGGACAGGCACTTGCTGTAAATCTACACAGTTGACAAGGGCTAACAAGGGGCAGATGTGGAAGTAAACCAAAAACCACCAATCACTAAAGGCACAGAACAACAAGCAACAGGTGGAATACATTACAATTAGCACAATAAACTATGGAACCAACACTGGAACTACACAAGAAAAGACTAGAAACAAGTACAAGCAAAAGATAAACCAAGGCACGGGTAGGGAAGCCTAAACAGGGACACAAAGTGAAGAGCAAGAAAAACATTACTGAAAGCTAAGGATAAAATAAAAAATGTGTCAAATGAAAGGTGTAGCTAATCTCTGGCCAGCCTTGAACTCATGATTGAAGAGGTTTAGTATCAGAGCTCCGCATACAAACCATTGATCTATGTAGCAGCCCAGGAAGCAAGGAGACGCACTAGAGCAGGGCTGTTCAACTCATGGTCCTCAAGGGCCAAGCCCTACTGATTTTCCAACCTTCCTTCACCTGTGAGCCAGGTGTGAAGCCTCTGGCCAATCAGAATCAGTAATTATTAAACTAACTACCTGGGAGAACTGAAAACATGGCCTGGATTTGGAATGAAGGGCCTGAGTTGAATATCCCTGCACTAGGGACTGAGGGGCTACAAGACACATAGGATTGGATCAAACAGGATCCAACCCTGACACCATTCGATTTCATCCCAAAGGTGTTCGATGGGGTTGAGGTCAGGGCTCTGTGGGGGCCAGTCAAGTTCTTCCACACAAAACTCACCCAACCATGTCTTTATAGACCTTGCTTTGTGCAATGGGGTACAGTCATGCTGGAACTGAAAAGGGCCTTCCCAAAACTGTTCCCACAAAGGTAGAAGCATAGAATTGTCCAAGATGTCTTGGTACACTGAAGCATTAAGAGTTCCCTTCACTGGAACTAAGGGGCGTAGACCAAACCCTGAAAAACAACTCCATACCATTATCCCTGCTCCTCCAAACTTTACAGTTGACACAATGCAGCCAGGCATGTAATGTTCTCCTAGCGTCCGCCAAACCCAGACTTGTCCATCTGAATGCCAGACAGAGAAGCATAATCCGTCACTCCACAGAACATATTTCCACTGCTCCAGAGTCCAGTGGCAGCGTGATTTACACCACTGCATCTGACACGTGGCGAAGCAAGACTTTCATGCAGCTGCTCAGCCATGGAAGCTCCTGGCGCACAGATTGTGTGCTGGGGTTAATGTCAGAGGAAGTTTAGAACTTGGCAGTTATTGAATCAACAGAGCGTTGGCGACTTTTACATACTACACACCTCAGCACTCAGTGACCCCGCTCTGTTACTTTACGTGGTCTGCTGCTTCACATTGCAGTAATACCACTTACAGTTGACCGTGGAATATCTAGCAGGGACGAAATTTCACAAGCTGACTTATATCAAAGGTGTCATCCTATGACAGTACCATGCTTGAATTCACTGAGCTCTTCATAATGACCCATTCTTTCACAAATGTGTATAAACCTGACTGCATGGCCAGGTGCTTGATTTTATACACCTGTGATCATGAATCTGAACGAAACATCTGAATTCAGTGATTAAGAGGTGTGTCCCAATAATTTTGTCCATATAGTGTATCCCTACCTGTGCCAGAGTGCTTCTCAACTGAAAATCTGAGCTTCTTAAGTAACAGCTTTTCTAAGGTCTTCATGATGTGTGACATTAAAGATGGGGGGCACTGGGCCACCGCTGGTGTCTTGGAGGGTGTTCTCCACAGCGTGGCCCCTCCTGCAAACTTAAAGAAAGGTGTGAACATGTGATGGAAACATCCACACAGCTGATGAACATCAGCTTCGGGCACTAATCACACCCGGACCCACCTCCACCATGTGGGGATTCCCTCGCTCTGTCTGTACTTGGTCTGCAGTCGGGGGCGGGGGGGGCTTTGCAGTGTGGTTCCCCTGCAGCTGGAGTGCAGGATTTGCTATTTGGTTCCTCTGCTGCAGGGGTTGATATCTCGGGGTTGTGTCCTCTGTGGCATGGGGGAGGGGGGCGTGAACTGCCGCATAAGTGTCAAATCTGTCGAGGGACACATTGGACCCATGGGCCTGTGTGCCTGATTACTAAGTGCTTTGTGAAAGACGCTATATAAAAATTAATTGAATTGAATTGAATTGAATTGAATTGCTGCTGTGTGTACTCAGGCACGGTCTCCCTTCCAGTCTATACGTCCTCTAAGCTTGTCTACTGTATCTCCCTTTTCTTCACCCGCTGAGCTTCTCTTCCCATAAAAGGTAAAATAAAAGCTTCCGATAGATCAGGCTGTTTAAGACCAAGGGAGTTTCCCGACTCTTGTGTTTGCGAGGTTTCGCTTGACGGACGGAAGTGTTTTGATTCACCTCAACCAGCGGGAAATATTCAGCTACAGGTTGGTTTCCTCTCATAATAACTTAAAATGAATTTTTAAGTGGCATATTCAGGGTTGCTCTCAAGTGATCGTGTTTCCTGAGCAAATTGGGAGAGAGAATTACAGCAGAGCCTGTAGTGTCTCCAAACAATGGGGACAGGAGGAGGACGAGTGATGGAGGGTGAGGAGCCTGAACCCCCTTTAGCTGTGTCAGATGGCTTAGAGGAGTTTTACTTATGCAAAAATGTTCTAAGGGCAGAAGGAAAAATGATCAGATTTTATAGGCGGTAGGTCCAAGCAACTAGAGGAAGAAGGACCAAGACATCTGATTGATTCGTCCCACCTCCTCTAGTTGACCCGTGCACCTTCTCTACAATCTAATTGGTTATATCCCTGAACCAATCATATTTCATTCTGCTCTCAGAACATTTTTGTGGACGTAAAACTCCCATGAATTTTCAGATGCCATTTCTTCATTTTAGGTTAAAACCCTCTCAAAGTTACATATTGCTTTGTCGTTGCCCAGCCTTCGATAGCTCAGTTGGTAGAGCGGAGGACTGTAGTGGCTGCTCTGTGATCCTTAGGTCGCTGGTTCGAATCCGGCTCGAAGGAGTGTGGGTCTTTAATGAACTTCTTTTCAGAATCACTAGGTTTATCTTCTTAATGTGCTGTTTGCCTCATGTGTACGCTTTGGGTAAACGCATCTGCTAAATAGAAATTAACTCAGGTGAGTTATTTGCAAAATGTCAGCTGTTACAAATAACATGGCTGAAAAAGTACATTTTACATTTTGATAAATTTAACATTGAAACCACATGTTATCTTGAGATGCGAGTGAAGGTGACTGATATGAGCTGCTGGGAGATGCAGCCACGGCGATGCTGTAATTACAAACACCATGTCACTTGAAGATGCTGGAGCCCCATTATCTGTGAACCTGAGAAGCTCGTGTCCTTCACTCTCCACGCATCACTTCCCAGGAGCACGACCGCAGGAACTATCTGGGCTGCAGCTGGAGGTCACTGCTGACAGCACCACACCACAGCGCAGCACAGACAGCCGTGCAGGAACAAGCTGCACCTGGTCTTTTTCTGTGCAGCTTAAAGGAAGCCGCTGTTGTACTTTTGAACTAGGTGTGTAGCCGAATGCGCATTACTAACTATCCAGTAAGATAAGTGAGTAAAAATTATGAATGAGCACAGCTTTGGACAGATTGGCCTCCTGCACGCTGTGCTTGGCTCTTCGTGTTGCCCGTCTGCGGGCTTCACTGTGTGGTTCTTCTGGACCTGGTGTGCGCGTTTCCCAGTTCCCCTGCAGACGGTGGTGGGTTCCTCTGTGCAGTTCCCCTGCAGACGGTGGTGGGTTTCTCTGTGCAGTTCC
>JAODLC010000036.1:19738967-19749290 GCA_026781145.1 Hippopotamyrus pictus | reverse complement strand
AATTAGTAATCTAATTAGGGAGTTGCAGCGAAAACCCGCATACACACCGTCCCTTTGCGGATAAGATTGGCCACCCCCGTTCTACAGTCAGCGCACTTAATGTGCGCTTATTTTGATTTGACGGCTCTCTTTGCGTCCTGCCTCCGGTGTCTCCTTTTTTGCAAAGAAATATATGGTCACCCTAATATTGACAAAGTTTAAATATCGGCCAGCAATACTGGTATGTTAACTGATATATCGTGCAGCTCTAAATTTTGTTTGTTTTAGTAAAGACAGTAATGAAAAATTATAACAAAAGAACTAATACATTGCACAGGAATTGTGAGAGAAAATCGCGATCTTGATTCTGAGTGAATAAACATCGCGATTCATATTTTCCCCAGAATCGTGCAGCCCCGCTGCTCTTTTTACGCCTCGGTTGCAGACATAACGAGGCAAAAAATTAAATAAATAAAATTATGTTAACATAACATTGGCCATAAAATAAAATAAGGGTACGCACAGTGTGTGCAGCCACAGCCGCCCATGCAGCTCACAAAGGGGGAATGCAGGTAGCCAGGAGGCGCTGTCCTGAACAGCCTTCATAAACGAAGTAGGCTAATTATCCTAAAAGACATAAAAGCGGTCACTTCAACACAGAATTCGGTCTTACCTTCCCTGTGGGGATTAATGAAGTCTGTCTGCCAGTCTGTCAGTGTGTCTTACGGAGAGAGTGTCTCTATTCCACTAAATGGAGAACTTAATCCACAGATAAACCGTCACTGTTTAATAGGTGTCTTTAATTGCTTCTGCAAGTTGTATAAATGGGCAAATGTTACTTTTAAAAATCCATTTGGATGAAGGTGCATACAGAAAAATGATGACAATTAAACCAGCCGTAGATTTTTGATTTGTGGCATCATCTTTATTTAGTATTCTGAAACTGCTGACTTTAATTTAATCATAGCAACTGCTGTTAAATTTAACCATAGCAACAGCTGTTACGTCAAAAAGGGTCACTGCGCCTCTTATTCTCTTGGCCAAGTCTCCCAGCTGGCTTAAATATATTCTTTTCCACTCCAGAAATCTGTCTGCATATTCTGTCAAAAGATGGGTATATAACAAAAGAATAATGAAAGTTTAGCAAGAAATATTACCCTGCTGGAAATAAAGAGTTTCTTTGTAAAGGCTGTTTTAGTTTTCTATGGTATCTAGGGGTAAGTAAACTGCCATTTCACTGCGCTGCTAATGGCTGTTGCCTTCTTGACTGAAGCAGTGAATTGCGTTTCACCCAAGCGCAGGTTTTAAGCTCCTCTTTTAAGGGCTCGATTATGTCCTCTGTGGTGTGGAGGCCAGATTCTCTGTGCAGCCGTGAGAGTCACTTTCTGTAGGGTCACTCTGTGCTGGGTCACTCTCCACTGGGTCACACTCTGCAGGATTACTCTCTGTAGGGTCACTATCTGCAGGGTCACTCTCTGCAGCGTCACTCTCCACAGGATCAGTCCCTGCATGGTCACTTTCTGGAAAGTCACTCTCCGCAGGGTCACTCTCCACTGGGTCACACTCTGCAAGATTACTCTCAGTAGGGTCACTTTCTGCAGGGTCACTCTCTGCAGAGTCACTCTCCACTGGGTCACACTCTGCAGGCTCACTCTCCACAGGATCACTCTCTGCAGGATCACTTTCTGCAGGCTCACTCTCCGCAGAGTCACTCTCCGCAAGTCATACTTCCCATCATGCATTCACTTTACAGTTCACTTTAACTGAAGTCTGTCTTTCCTCTGCAGTGACCAGGTGATCAGAATGATCCCCCACAGCTATGAGGAAGTGCAGTTTCTCAGGAGGCTTTTCGAAAACCTGAAGGTAAGTTTCCTGCATACAGTTGTGTTTAACGCTCTTCATCCTCAGAACACTGAGCTTCTGCTGAGCTACTGTCAATAGCTGGCAGAGTGAGGGCAGGCACACACACGTGTACGGCATGGTGCGTCGGCCTGCCCTGGTACCATAGCTTGTTCTGTAGGACAGAGCGGTAGCTGAGCTGGGTGAGGGGGATTCTGCAGGCCTCTGGTAGCTCATATATAGGTAGGAAACCGCAGGAAGCACAAGATGAGAAATGAGTTATGCAGATTGATGCATGTCCTCCAGATATTAATCTAACACAGATCAGGTGACTTTTTCAACTTTTGACTCTGCTGGAGATTTATAGACCTGACAGATAAATGTGATTTATGTCCTGCTTGGGAGCCATTTGGCGGTTATATATTTCATTTCCAATTCATAATAACGTCTGTAGAGAAAACAGTATGAAAAGCTGACGAAACCGTTCCAAGGTGGATTTTGGAAGCTGAGTGTGCGGGAGCTCAGTGACTCATATTCACAGAGACGCCTTGGAGGTGTGAGAGGTCAGAACACTGCCCTGGGGTGTGGCTCGGAGGCTCCGGACTCTGTGCCCCTGAAAGGCGTCGGTTTGAATCCCGCGGATGTCGCACTGATGCAGCTGTTGGGCCCTTGAGCGATTGCTCCAGGGGCACTGTACCCTGGCTGACCCTGTGCTCAGACCTCGCCCTTCAGTCTCACCTGTGTATATACATACGTGTGTGTGTGTATCTCAAAGAAGAGCTGACCGGACTCCAATGTACTATTACAAATGGAAAATAAAGCTTTACTTCCATAGCTACCATATAGTGCAACCATACAGCAGCATCTCTAAGTGAATCTCCAGTGAAATAATAGAGTGAAGCCTGTTAGATATCATATAATGATACCATACAGTGATCCCTTCTAGGTACCATCCAGTGATACTTGTTAGATACCATCCAGTGATACTTGTTAGATACCATCCAGTGATACTTGTTAGATACCATCCAGTGATACTTGTTAGATATCATACTGTGATACCAAGAGGTGATACTGTATAGTGATCGTAGAAGCCAAAATGATGATGTTTGGTTTGCAATGTTTCATACTCTTATTTGAAGGAATACAATGATGCTTGTTAGACACCCATGAGATTCTCAGCATACTGGGGGAGGGGCAGTCACCTGCCTTTGAGCCCCCTGAGAGGTTTTTTTCCTCTCTGTTTGGGAAATGTTGGTTCCTGTTCTCCATTCTCTTCTGGCTTTCTTCCTTTCCATTTGTATAAATGATTTTATGATGGATTTCGACACGCTCTTGTCAAGTGCCTTGGGGCAACTCTGTTGTGAATGCCGCTATATAAAAATAAATTGAATTCAATTCAATCAAAGATACCACAGGTTACAGACTGCCTGCTTAATGACATGCCAGTGTGAGATCATTGCCTGCTTAATGACGTGCCACTGTGAGATCACTGCCTGCTTAATGACATGCCAGTGTGAGATCACTGCCTGCTTAATGTCGTGCCACTGTGAGATCACTGCCTGCTTAATGACGTGCCACTTTGAGATCACTGCCTGTTTAATGACGTGCCACTGTGACACCACTGCCTGCTTAATGACATGCCACTGTGACACCACTGCCTGCTTAATGACGTGCCACTGTGAGATCACTGCCTGCTTAACGACTTGCCACTGTGAGATCACAGCCTGCTTAATGACGTGCCACTATGACAGGATGTTATCTCTCCAATAGCAGAGAGGGCAAGCACTGCACTCAAGATATTCCAGTGTATGCTCCAGGATTTCTACAATGCTATATCAAAGCAGCTTTATTCCAGTCCGCTCAGCCATTTTACAGGTTTTCCATCACTGTGTAAAGCACAGACTGTCAGAGACCTTACAAGCAGCTTCAGACGGCCCCTGGATCAGTTCCTGAATGGAAGGAGCTTGCAGAGCTCTGCAGGATTGGGGCTGGGAGTCCATTCTCGTTTTATTAGAGCTAAGGTTTCATACGGGATATTCTGCTCCAGCAGCTAGAGTTTAGCCGGACGGCCCGGCTGGGACGCAAACCAGCAATGTTGAAATTGTAAACGGGGGACTATGCTGGGCACCACCCCTCACGCACAAAGCTTCAAAGGAGGATCTCATTTTGTCAGTCAGTCCCGGAAGGAATGGGGGTTAAGGACCTTGAAGAAAAGCCCAATGGTGAAAACACACTGCCAACAGAGGGATTTGAACCAGTGACCTTCTGATCATATACGTAGGATTCTAAGCCACTGATCACCGCTGTCTGTGTCTGTTCTATTATGTGATGCCATTTGAGCGGGATGTGCTTTTCACTTTCCATTTAGTGGTTACGGCGTTTTCCATGTTTTTCAGTGAAGTTTTGTAAAACGGGACTCAGCGGCCTGGAGGTGCAGACCTGGCCTGACCCGGTACTCCCTCTGTTCTGACTGGGTCCCCATCCCTGGAGGGTCCAGTGAGACCCCATCCAGATGGCACCTCTCTCAGATCTCCACAGGATCCTCTGTGAGGCATTAGCCCAGTTCTCCTCGTCACGGGCATGTCGGCCAGTTTGCGGGTTACTCCTGTGCGTGATGAGGAGCAGCTGTGGCTGGCTCCAAACCCCGGAGCCGGTGGCGTCGGCCCCAGACCACGCGCTCTGACAGGGTCACGGTCAAAGACTCCACTGAGGAGTTACAAGCAGGAACACGCGAGCGAGCTTTAACTCCTGCTATCTGCTCACCTCCTACTGCTGAAAGCTGTCTTCAGATCAGCTCAGACATGTTACATTCCCTGTACCAACCATGGGGCAGGGGTGTGAACCTCCATATCTATCATCAGCAAGTTGGTGGTTCGAGACTCACAAGAATAGTTACTTCTCTGTTTGGCCCATTAGCAAGGCTGTTAGCCTCACAGAAAGTTCTAGGGGCATCAGATATATGGTCAGACCCCAAGCTTTGTTCTCAAATGTATGTCAAAGAAGGGTATGATGGGGTATTTGAAGAGAAGCATTCCAATGTACTTGTGCAAATAAAGGTTGCTTTATTAATTCATTCATTCATTAACGTGAGCTGTGTTTATGTGCCACTAAAGGAAGCAGGTTTTCCACCACGATAAACGGCCCACGTTGCGGAGATGCCCTTCCCGCCAGGTCAGGCTTGTGGAGTGATGGCCATGTGACCTGCCTGATTACTGAAGCATGGCTGTCTCCTATCCTGGACGGCTTGCTATGTTCCAGCTTTGCAGGCCAGCGGAGCTTCCTGGACCTGCCTTTCCGTAGACAGTATTACCCAGCCATTCCAGATAAAAGGGGGAAATCGGGAGCAAAAGAAACCTAATAAGCAGAAAATGGTTTATTTTTCGACAAACATTTTGGACACCTGTAGACGAAACCGCGAGCAGATGAGCCAGATGATTTTCAGCGATCGAGCATGATGGGGCGAGCATAAGTTCACTGGATTTCCTAGTTTCTCTTGTCAGGTCTTGCCTTTCGGCCCAGTGTAGCCCTAATGCTCTGGAGGAATGCAGCCGGTCCATCACTCCATGCATTATAGGGTCTTCAAAGCCTCTCACATATTTCTGTCAGACCGTAAGGCTTTTCCAACATGAGAATGCAGCAGTTACAATGCTGGCTTCCCGGTACTCCAGTTACATTAGCACTGGAATGGAGCCAAATGGACTCTTGCGTGTTTATAACCCTCAGCGGCCTGTTAAATGGACCTTCAAAGGGCTGCTCGTCATCTGCACACTGATCCCTTTAAATGCACCAATTCTCCTTTCGTGTCTGTTTTTTTTCTTTTTGTGACGGAAACAGATGTGGTTCAAGAATGACTTCCCTCTGCATTTGTACAGTATATCACATCTAGCTTTGAAAATGGTCCCGCCTGAAGATCATTTATCATCCAAGTAAACGGTTCCTGCCCGATTCTTCTGGAGAGCGCCAGTGCCCCATGCTGAAAGAACGTGCTCACCTCTCTCTGAGCTATGGTCTCTCTAGCGTGAAAACATCACGGTCTCACTCGTGAAACGCGGCATCATGCACAGGTAGCTGCCAGCATCAAAGGAGCTGAGCACGCATAACTAAGCTGGATCGGAACAGAAATGCGCAGTAAAGGTATTCGGTACAATAGCTGTTCCCAATCCTTCGATAACCGCAGACCTGTAAAATTTGCCCGTTTACGCGATAAGGTCTTAGAGAGAAACACTATTTGCACGCAAAAACAGCCGTTGAAGTGAATGATGTACGATTTGTGAATGAACCGTTCTTTTGAACCAGTTCTTTTCAGTGAATCAGTCGAACCAGTTTCAAATCTAAAAGAATCGAACTTTCTGTACACCTGTGCATTGCACAGGTCAAAGTCTTATATTCTAAAAAATCTAAAAATATTTGACAAATTAACTTAAAAGCACAAAGCTAGTTTATTATTATTATTATTATTACATTTATTATTGTCTCCTAATTTTTATTACATTGTCATTGTATGTACCTTACAAAGTTTGAGAATTACTTTTTATTTTGCCCATAGGAAACATGATACAATTTATTAATGTATTATTATTATTTCTCATTTAAAATGCATAATTAACTTATTGGCCACTGATATTGATATTGTTCTGATATTTTTATTACCTAATTAATTTTCTTTGGCCTAAGTTACATGGTTTTGGAACTACATTCCCCCAGCCCTGTTTTTCACACTGGATATTGTATTTTAGTGAACCTGAGATTTTTCCAGGAACGCGCTGTAGCACGACTGGTTGAGTAGTCACCAGTTGGGATCCCCAACTGCATAAGACCCATTTCAGGTCCTTCATCAGAAAAATACATAAAGCACCTGGTCCATTGTGCTTCTGTACATGAGACGCAGGGATCTGAGCCTCAGCAGAGCTGTGGTGGGCGTGAAAGGGGCAGCTCTGCACGGTGCGGCGAACTGCGGGCATTCTGGGTAAGCTGCTGGCCAGGCTCCGATTTGTGGGCCATTAGCAGTGGCTGTATACTCAGCAGTTACCCACCGCGACAGCGTGGGTCCTGCCAGGCCACATCCCCTCCAATCAGAGGCGCCAGAAAGAGCAGAAGTTGAGCCAGCACTGCTGGCTGAGAGCCTAAAGAAACAGCACCTGGGAAAGGCAGGTCACGTGGTGGGCAGAATAGTGGTTACCTTCTCATACCAGTCATCCCACTCAGGCATCTACCATGGTGTGCACGTAGAAGGTGGATAGCTTTATGTGATTTAAGGCGGCTGATTATCAGAAGCCATGGAGGACCTCACTGCGTTCGCTGCCCTTATTAATACCGGTAGGAGCATCCAGGTGATGGTGTGCGGCTCAGCAGGTTAGACTTCTGTACCTGTTATCAGAAGGTTATTGGTTTGAATCCCATGCTTGGCATCATAGTTACAGCGCCAGTGGATTTTCGAGCAACACCCCTCCCAAGATGCTCCAGGCCTGCATACATCCATCTTCTGCATGCTTCTGTAGGGTGCAGTGTAGTATCGACGAAGCCTTTAATGCAGTTGACACATCTTCTCTGCACAAAGGCAGGTCTGTAAGGTGTCCCTGCATTGCCCGGCCTTCCTTTGCCGACAGGCAGACCTCTGGCAGCCCAACGCCGCCTCGCTCATTCGCCAGGACGGCACCGTGGATGTGCACGTGGGTCGAGGTGCAGCAAAGGAGCTGAAGGGCCGCCTGCGGGGGGCGCACATCGGCCACAGGTACCCCAACCTGCACACACACAAACACCCCCCACCCTCCCCCCCGGTGTACATGCAGGACTGTCTCATCTTTCACTGTCGTTACTGAATAATGGGGGAAGACACCAGTTTCTGCGTGTTTCTGTTCTGTTTTTCTGCTTCAGCTTCAAGTTTAATCCCTATGATTTACATGCTAGTAAAAGTGTAAACCACGTGGGGGCAAAGCTCACAGCACTTGGTGGCTGAGACTTCCTCGGGGCTGCTCAGAGTACAGATGCTGTCAGTGAGGGTGGTTATTATTAAGGAGGCTGAGGCATTGAACGGTCACAGAGGTTATAGTTAGAAGGAGGGTGTGATTACAGGATGCCTGTGTGTGTGGGGGGGTGTCTGTGACGTGCTGTCACGCTGCTCCACACGGAGGTCACGAGGTGAGACATGCGGAGGGTCAGAAAGCAGCAAGATAATTCACTCCTTGCAAGAAATTGTTCGCTGACCCACGAGCCATAAAACATCACTGTCTTTGCGTCCCCTGAATCTTCAGAATCGTCTCAAGGTGAGCTCTGTCACACTCACAGCCACTGGCCCGCAGTAAGCATGGAGGAATGCTCAGTAATGACAGGCAGTAATAAAATAAAGAATGCACGTAGAACCTCTTAAGGGTTCTTAAAGGTTCTCTGTCTTTGGATCTGAATAGACAGGTTTCAGGTATGTATGGAATACCACCCAGCGCCTGAGGTCTCCAGGCCTGCAGTCAGACAAGCCCCCAGCTGATGGCCCCATGGGACAGGAGGGGGCGCTCTTAATCTACCGCAGACCGCTGGGTATCGGCCTTTTCTTGTTCTATTTCAGGGTCCTCATCTCTAATCTCCAGATGGAAGTCGAAAACCAATCAGGATCACGGTCTTCGAGGGCACGCAGATCGGAATTCCAGCACAACTACGAGGCGTACCACCCACTGGAAGAGGTGCCGATGCCACTTTTCATCTTGCTGGGCCATGAATGCAGTTACAGAAGTTAAATCAGAAGACATAGACAGGGTTGTCTGTGCACTTTTCACGAACAGCCATTAAAGCCGTTGTCACAGTCGTCTCTTTGCAGGTCAGCTGTGTTTGCTCACTGCGCATATTTCAGAGTAAAATACTCGCATCTCATCTTTTTGAGTAAAGCACGCATATCTCATATTTCAATGCAGTACTCATAACACATATTTCAAAAAGCAGTACTCATAGCCCATATTCAGAGTAAACTACTCATATTTGAGAGTGGAGTACTCACAGGCCATGTTTTAGAATGGAGTACTTACAGCCCATATTTTAGAGTACAGTATTCATACCTCTTATTGTCCTCTTTGTTAATCACACACCCTCCAGGGCTTCGTCTGTCACCCAGAGAGGCCGCAGCATTTGGTCGCAGCCCTTCTTGTGCCTGACATGTCCACGGCACCTGCTCACAGAACTGGCCTGTAAGTCTCTATACAGGCAACTGACCCAGTGGGGCGTCTGTAAGCTGTGACTGTTTTCCCCGCAGATTCAGAACTGGATGTTTGAGATGAACAGGACCCACCCACATCTGGTCCACATGTTTTCCATCGGAAGGTCATTTGAGGGGAGGCCTCTCTATGTTCTCCAGGTATGGGGGGCAGGGGGGGGCCTGATTGGTTCACTGTCAGTAGATTGATAGATACAAGTACAACGATAAGAATCCATCTTATTCCCACAGGGCTTTCAGTAACCTCTTTACAGTGAGGTCTGGCACGTAAAATTATTTTAGAAATGAACAGTGTAGCATAACGAGCTAATAAAATGCCTGCTGTGGAACATAAGGTGAAAAACGGAGTAAATAAAGTAGAGATGTGTCCCGCGGCAGCTGGGGAAGAGAGCGCAGTCTCACAAGAAGGCAGTGTGGATCGACTGCGGCGTGCACGCCCGGGAGTGGATCGGGCCCACCTTCTGCCAGTGGTTCGTCCGAGAAGTAGGTGCCTCCCTCATGCTGCTGTGGCCGTCAGATTTGCTTTCAGAACCCGGGTCAGAACTGCTACTTCCTTACTGGGACGCAGCGTCCGGGGAACCTGGTTTTGAAAAGGGCATGATGGAGGAGGTGAATTCATGGGTATGATCCACTCTAGATGCGACCATCGTAGAAGCTGTAAAATTGTGTTAGATAAATGTTAAAAGCCCCCCAGAGGATATGTGGTCCGACAGAGTCGTCACATCCCAGCCCAGTTCCTCTGTAAATTCATACAAACCATCATCTAACACAATGGTTCTCTGCCTTTTTTTACCCGATGAAAACATTTGTGCGCCTTTACACAGGTTATGATGTTGTTCCTCTTGCATGCGTTCTACAATGATGACAAAAAATGTTAATGTTTAGTAATATAAACATATTTTGTAACATAATTTGGTTACACTGCTAAACAATGTAATTTCTTTTCAGCATGAGTCAAATAATGTTTCGCTCCGCTATATCCAACAATGTATCATGTCTTCTGTTGCTGCACCAGCACAAACACATATAGAAGAACCTCCCTGTAAAGCAGTGGTTCCCAAATTTTCTCTGCAGGGCCCCCCTTTTCTAGATATGAACATTATTGAGCCCCCTCCCCCCCCCATTCAAACTATATAGGTCCAGATTTAAACTTTATTTGAAATACAACTCCCTGTTCTAACTGATTGAAACAAATGCAATTACAAAATACAAATGGTGCAATTTCACCATTGTGGGAGAATTAAAAATAAAAGTCCAGCATAAGTTTGAAATTATGCAAATGCAGATTTAACGTTTCTGTTAATATT
>JAODLC010000036.1:19709159-19735888 GCA_026781145.1 Hippopotamyrus pictus | reverse complement strand
ATCTATCTATCTATCTATCTATCTATCTATCTATCTATCTATCTATCTATCTATCTATCTATCTATCTAATCTTCCTTCTTTTCTATATCCCAGGCTGGACTGCAACTTGGATAGCATGCCAATCCATCACAGTGCACATGAAATAAAATGCAAACAAATAAAATAAAATATAGTTGTTCTCCCCATTTCTTGGGATTTAGTGACACGTTGACACCTTCAGCTCTGATATAGGGATTTCGTATTTTTCTTTTTGTTGACAGGATTATGGTGTGAGTGATACAATTTTAATCATTAAAAACTGAACTGGTAGGAATTGGACCATGTGTGATATTTGTCCTTGACCCATTTACCTACAGCAGCTCACACAGAGGTTCCCAGGCACAAATGTTCTACTCTCTGCTGCCCCCTGCAGATGAGGGGGCTTCATCGCACCCATGTGACGACACCTACTGCGGGCCCTACCCGGAGTCGGAGCCCGAGGTGAAGGCCGTCGCCAAGTTCCTGCGCAAGCATAGGAAGCGGATCAAGGCCTACATCTCCATCCATGCGTATGCGCAGATGCTGCTCTACCCCTATTCCTACAAATATGCCACCATCCCCAATTTCAGCTGCGTGGTGAGACCTCCTCCGTGGAGCCGCATGTAACAACCAGTCTGCTTAATGCCAAGGCCGCTCCCATAAAACCCTGTGTAAACCCGCCACTATAACCTGCCCAGCTTCCAGTCCACCCCTAACGCCCTGCCCGAAACCCGCCCGGCTTCTGACGCGTCCCCCGTAACGCCCCGCGTGTGAACGCGACGCCTCAAATGTCATGTGTGTTACAGGAAGACACCGCTCACAAGGCCGTCGTGGCCCTGTACTCGGCCTACAGGGAGAGGTACAGATACGGGCCTGCGTCCAGCACCCTGTGTGAGTCCCGTGTGCAGACCTCACATTCCCTTGCAGTGTTGGGCGTTTTGCTCCGTGGTGACTGACCGAGGCCTGATGTGTCCCTCACAGACGTGAGCTCGGGGAGCTCCATGGACTGGGCCTACAGGAACGGGATACCCTATGCCTTCGCCTTTGAGCTGCGGGACACGGGGCATTATGGCTTCCTGCTGCCCGAGTCTCTGATCAGGCCCACCTGCACCGAGACCATGCGTGCCGTGATCACTATCGCTTCCAGACTCCTGCGGAAGTGCCCACACTAAGAAGCCCCCCACCCCCCACGCTGCCCAGGGCGCAGGGCCTCATCCCGCATCCCCCTCCCCCCCCCCGTCACCAGCGTCTTGGGATCCGGTCAGCTCGGCGCCAACGGCCCTGCGATCCCAGAACCCCGAAGGATTCCATGCAGCCCCGCCTCACCATGAGCTCCGAGGCGTCCTCGGTTACCCAGAGAGCAGGAAAACGTCATTCCTGTTTCTGGCCAATTGGGATGCTGTTTCCTGTGAGGAACATCCAAAGAGAAGCGGCATGCAAGATGGCGGCGAGGGGGGCGGGACTTAGAAAGGAGGCCTTTCGCGTCGTTGATGCCCTGTACCCTGAGTTGCTAGGTGACGGCGACAGCAACAAACCAAAGCACTTGACATGTGGATAACGAAGCTCAGGTCTCACATGCTGTTCCTCAGACGTGCTAAACGTTGAGGTCCATTTCCATTCAGGTTGCTGTTCTAACACTAAACTAACCAAACAGCAAAACTGGGGCTAATTGGATAGCACTATTCCACTCGCCCCCACCTGCTCCAGGGCGGGGGGGTAGGTGGGGGGACAGTCTGCCCCTTCCTACTGTATGCAGGTTCTCCTTATAGGTCCTCTGTTGGCTTCCCATGGTCTGAAGACCTGCTCTTTCAGTTAACCAGTGACTGTAAATGGCTAATAGTTGAACTTCAGGGTATATCTGACCCTGTGAAAGCATAGATTACACTTCCCTGTTAACGATAATAACGTTAATAATAGCTTAATGACTATAGTGGCCTAAGCTGAAAGCTATAATATAGTGTGACATAGATGTGAGCTGATGTAATGAAACTCCTAAACAGATACCCCAGAGACGTTAATCTCATACGTACGTTTGATCCAGCGTGGGGGCAGAATGTCCCTGGGCACAGGGGCTGCCAGGCAGCTGCACTGGGAAGCCACACTGCGAAACCGCACTGGGAAGCTGCAGCTCAGAGAGACAGCCATCAACACACAATCCTCAGGATACCTTCCGTCCTGACAGTAACCTCTCCTCTTCAGGTCGTACCGTTACGTTTTACATAAGCAGGATTTTATATTGCAATTAAAATTTAATATTTGTGGTATTTAATAATAAATATAGGATGATTGTGTGTCTGTATTGTTTTATAAAAAGTTGGTTAGTTGTAAATGTACGTTTTGGCTTTTAATATGTTTGAGCTCAGTATGCTTTTTTCTTGTATCAGTTTGGAACCATTATTTCTGTTATTTTTTTTACTCTTCATTTTTGTACAAGCAGAGGACTATTAAACGTATGAATACGCACATCACCCCCTGATTTATTTCAAAGTAAAAACACTGACTGTGACGGTCACTCATATTTACTGTACTCGCTTCTATAAATAACATATGGCTCATCATTTATTTTCTCACGGAAGATCTAAACTGCTAGACTCAGTTTACATGCCACGTGACTCTCGGTAATATGTGCCACCGTCTGACTGTTGCTCAGAGAAGAATCCTCATGAACCATGTGGCTTCAGTGTCTCTTACAGGAAATAAATCACCTGTAACCGTCTGTGTCAATTAATTCATCGAAAGAATACTGGTCTCCTGTAACAGCACCAGTCACCCTGTGTTTCTCTATATAACAATGGCTATTTAACGTAGGTCGGGGCTCAGCCTCGCAGCATAGATGCCACAACATGGTTCAGTGCTAATTCTTTTTATGGTTACTGCCACCTATAAGCGATGATGTCAATCATTTTTGAAGGGGGCGGGGCCTAACTTCAGACCACCCTATTGGCCAGAATAAAACACCTATGCAAAACTACTCACCCACCAACATCACAGGAATGGTTTCTGGCTGTGTTGAAATTAGAAAATAATTCATAGCCATGATTGGAGCAGCTTTTATCTAACCTAACTTCTTACCTGCCTCTACATTACCTGACATGCTGCTCTCCACATTATGTTCTCCGCACAGTAAAAGTGATGATTTAGTCTCGAAACTTCCCTTTCCCCGGTGCCAAGTGAACCAAGGAAAAATACCACGAACATTACATTTGATGTGCAAAATTTGCTTCTGAATGCAGCACTGCCGATGTGATATAAATACTATGAGTTTTCACCAAATTGGATTCTTAATTATTTAAGCACTCAATGTTACTGTGACAGAGGCAAACAAACAGTGCAGAGCTGAGAACAGACCATATATAACTTCGAATGATTGCAGTATATGGCTTGAAGTGATTGTCAACAGCATTCTTTTTAATTACCGCTCTTGACAAACTCTTCATAGACTCTAACTTAGTGCCAAATTCAGTGCTTTCATCTGCATTACCAGAATAAGTTTGAATTCTTCATTTTATGACTGTCCTCACCAAGTTTGACTCTTTTATTTATACACTTTTTCCATACCTTTTCGTCTTTGGGGGTGGTGTGTGACTCAGTGGGTCAAGCTTCTATTCATGTGACTGGAAGTTCACCGGATTGGGCCAGGCCTTGGCAGAATTGTCACATGTCTGTGGGCCCTTGCGCCAGGCCCTTAACCCCTAATTCCCCAGGTGCCACGAGGTGGCTGTCCCTTTGCGGAGACCCCCAAGCTTATTTTCGCCTGCGTTTGTGTTTCATGGAGCGCAAGATGGGAGACTTTCCATACAGGCCTTAATAATGTACCACTCCTATTCTAAAATAATCATACTGTCCCTTTTAGGATGCGGGCGTCTCAGGAATCCATTTTAGTGTGGAGTGTTTGATTAACCATATGGGATTTCTGAGGAACAAGCCTCGGACCCTTCGCAGGAAGATGTCTCAAAAACACAACCACGCACTTGGGAAAAGAATTTTCCCTACTGCTCAGTTTAGAAAATGCTTTCAAAATACACACATTAGTTTATCACTAAATCACATTTGCGGCATAGAGTCTGTAGTCATAGCCACAAATGGCATTTTCTAGGTATTTTCAGTCGCTATGACAACTTTCAGGCTACACATGAGTTGTGGCCACCAGTCCAGGGCTTCCTGGTTGTGGTTTAATATAGGAAAATCAGGTGGAAAATATGTTGAACATCCTGAATTTATAGCAATGAGCCCCACACACGTGACCAGTCTGAGGACACACAGGTTTTACTAAAAGCACCAAACATGAATCTTCTCATTCAGATGGGAACGTGGAGACCAGGCAGTAAATCGGATTGTCCAGTAGGGTTTATCTGAGAAGCCACAGAGCAGTCAGCAATATATCCCCCTTATCTCACCAAACCAGCAGCGTCCAGAACAATCCTTGAATGCCAGGAAGAGAAAGATTCCCATCACAGTAAGCTAGCCCAGGTGAAAACATAAAAAGACCATCTTTTCCATGTGTGTCCATATTGGACACCAGGAGGTTGTTGGTTTAGTCTAATAAAATCAGATCATGCTAATCACCCTGGTCATGTTAGCTTGGTCATACTAAATATTCTCGTTACGTTTGTTCTGACAGGTAAACACTGCTTATGTTAGCTCGGTCATGCTAAAAATTTAGGTCATGATAAACATGACTGAGGTGAAAAAAACAAATCCTAAACCCATGAAACATAGAGAATTATTACAATGACCTCGGGCTGCCAGCAGGGGGCCCACTTAATGCTCCCAGAGTACTACGTTTCCAGGGCCCTGTGTCCCGTCAGTCTACTGTTTACTCAGTGTAATTTCCCAAACAACTATATTCCTCTGTTCCCAGCGTCGCAATTAGACCCCATGACTTCAAATATATCATAAGGGAAAAGCAGAGTAAGGGAACATAGGACCCTGGGAACATTAAAACGCTCCCACCTGTAGGGATTATGCTGTAACTGACACCATACAGTACAGGAAGTACACATTAAGTGTAAATTCACTATTTCCTCTCTCACTCAACTGCCAATAACTTCAGTATTGAAATAGAATGGAAATCGTCTTCTCCTGCATCATAAACTACAGCAAATGTCAAGTAATTAGTTTTGCTATATAGCAGTATTGTCTATGTTTGCTTTTAATTGACATTCTTACCCTGGGGTTCGTCTGAAACAGGCAGGCTTTTATTATCTCTGGAGGAAAATGAAAGCTCTGTCTCTGCTTGTAAATTTCTTCCACTGAGTAAAAACAGACTCTGAACAAGTGGCGTGCCCTCTTCCTGCTGGTAATGCAGCTGGTCTTTTCTCACGCATCTACAGAACAACAGCAAAGTCTTTTAAACTATGCTACTCAAATTTAAAAAAAAAAAAAAAAAAAAAAAACAGCACATTTAAAGCCACTTGTATAACTAATTTGCTTCAAAGCCCTATAGGAATATCATCAAAAACAGCAGCGATGCACATGCACTCTCTCTCTCGCTCTCTCTCTCTCTCTCTCTCTCTCTCACACACACACACACACACAGAGATATATGTATATTTGAATTGTTTGTCAAAGTTAGAAACTCATAAAAGAGACAGAAGCTCACTAATTGAGGTTGATGGGTTAACAGTGTTTTCCCATATGTGACCTGTATCTGCCAAGATGAAAGTAGGATAGACAGCTAGATCTGTAATTTTGAGAAGGACATACATTGAAATGAAACCCCTACTGCCGTATTCCATGCAGAGCTATACTGAGTCTTCAGGTTGGCAGCGCGGTTAAAGCCAACAGCACAGCCTCCCTCATCCATCCTTTACAAAGTGCACATTTCTTCCATGAGTGACTCATTCAAGCTCTCATCAGACAGCAAGAGGTGATAACAGTGTTTCTATCAAAACCATAACCAAGACCGTGTCCGTCAGCCATGACACTCTGAAATGGCCCCAAAATCCCTAGAGAACAGATTAATCCCAGTGATGCATCTTGTTGCCATGAACAATCACTGAACCGGCAATGATAAATAAGGAGATTGAAGTGTCTGGGGAAAATGACCAGGAATTATCTACTTCATGTGCAACGTGGATCAGGAGGGTTCATGCGGATTATGTGTAGAATAAAGTCAGCCGTGGTTTGTAAAGGTGCTTGTTCAGATAATCAGCCTTGGGGTGAGATGGAATCTCATTGTTTCATGACATTATGCATCTGCCTGTTGTTCAATTACTTTCCCCCCTCCTTCCCTGAGGAATCAGGGACCCCCCCCCCCTGTTGTGCCTCCCTAAGGGATTTTGGTTTTCTCTTCTATTTTCTCCATAAAACGAAAGCACTTTGTGTTAATAATAAATACAATTCCATCATGATTTTATTGGGCTGAGGGCTTTATGTGACTCCAGCTCTAGAGCGGGCATCCTTCTGTGAATATGCTGACCCACTGTGGCACACAGGAAGCTCTGCGCGTGGCCAGGTGCAGAGAGACGGCGCCGCTCGCGTCCCCAGCCACACGCAACGTCGAAGCTGAACTGTCGGAGAGCAGTCGTCAGCAGACACTCCGCTTTGAACTTAACAGGCAGCAATTCACTTCACTAATGCATCTTTTTGCTTGATGAATTGGTGTGAGAAATAGGTGTGTGTGTGTGTGTGTGTGTGTGTGTGTGTGGTAGGATTTCCTAGGTCAGTCAGCCAACTATCACATTCTTTCCTTTCACCTGTTCCCAGCTTATATATAGGATTGTTTCATTTTCTCTTTCTGAATCAGACCTTAATACTAGAACCCTCACCTCACCACTCTGAAGCTCATTTCTGTCTCTTCCACAAAGAACATCCATCCAATTTCTGTAACCACTGAACCTATTCAGGGTCACGAGCAGTCCAGAGCCTATCCTGTAGGGTATGGGCACAAGGCAGGGAACAACCCAGGATGGGTCATCAACCCATTGCAGGACACACTCACACAGCATGCACTCATACACCAATCATTCACACACCATGCACTCATACAGGCAACTTGGTTACTCCAGGTAGCCTCTGCATGTTTTTGGACTGTGAGGGAAAACTAGAGTATCCAGAGGAAACCTCACAATGACACGAGGAGAACATACAAACTCCATATACATGGAACCATGGCAAAGACTTAAACCCCAACCACAGAGCTATGAGGCAGCAGTGCTAACCACTGGGCCACTGTGCACAAAGAATACATGGAGAATATTTTACCGACGTGGGATTCTTTATCACATCAGCATCATGTTCCTTTGCTGCATTTTTTCACAATGATTCATTATGTAATTGTTAATGTAATTGTATTTAATCCTCTAATTAAGCCATTTAAAACAAAGCAGATGACATTTTTTTTCTGTGTGTTTCCTTTGTTTCTGCTGCTCTGAGTGATGTCGCCTGAACATTGCAGGCTGAAGCGGGTCCCATTTTGCAGGGGGGGGACGCCACGCAGAGTCCCTGTGCAACTACGACAAGAACAAGCTCTTGTTTGTGCAGCCCACCGGAAGATCAAAGCGGTTGTGTAATTCAAACAGACTGGCCTGCATGAGAAGAGTAGATGGGAAATTACTGCAGTGACCTGCCTCACTGTTGTGACATCAGGGTAGCACCATTGCAGCCTTAGCGATGGAGGAGCCCCTTTCGGACACAGCTCTGCTGCAACGTGTGTGAGCCAGAACAAAAATGAAAGATGTCAGAAGACATCACTTATTCCAGACCGCTTACGTACACAATGACTTCATACACACAAGCACTGCTTCATGATGACCAGAAGAAACTGTTTTGGTAGCTAAGCCAAGAAATAGCAATGTACCAGTTGGCTCACTTCAATCCATTCATCCTGTTGCGAAACAGCCACGTTCTCCTGCTGACATGCAGATTTCAGAACAAACATCACCGAGACGTGCATTATACTGTGACGGATAAAGCTCCAAGACTTCACATCTCGTGTCAGGAGAATAGAGTGCTATGTTTTTGAAGTTCTCCAGAACCAGAGCAGCGCACCTGATAACCTTTGAGTTCGATATGAAAGCATTACTCACTTGTGACAGTACAACTGAAACTGGATCTGGGGAAGTCTTGTTTAAAAAAATGGCTCATTAAATTCACTAGGATTTCAGAGTTCGAATGAAGTCAGTCAAATTATTATTATTATTATTATATTATAGTCAAGTGGAGCTTTATTGACACCAGGGGAGTTTATAGCGATTGAAAAGATCAGGGGTTAAGTCAAATTTACCTGGGGCTTGACTTTTTTTTTGTCTTTTAAGGGGGATTAAAATACTTGGGGCTCTGGCCCTGAGTGATCGCAGTTAACAACACCCATGATTGTCAGACCAGTCGTATTCAGTATGCTGCATATGGTGATACCAAATAACATTTCCCAGACCACGGTGCCACATATACACATAGAGTACAGAGACAGACAAGTAGAGGAAAAAAAAAAAAAAAACAACTTTATCACATGATGTGAAAGTGAACAGTGATCCACTCATTCTTCTTCCATATCCAGGTCATGGATGGCCTACAGCCGATTCCAGGAAGGGCAGTGATGGAGGTAAGGAACACTCTGGCGTGGATGCCAGTCCATCACACACACGCACACACACACACACACTACGGGCAGTTTAGACAGAGAAAGTCATCTGAGCTCGTGATTTATGAACTACAGAAGGAATTCAGGTCACCAAGAGGACTATTATTAAATTATTATTATTATTATTATTATTCTAATAATGAAAATTATATGGAATTTGGGAATTAATTGTCAACAGGGTTCAGGTCTGATGGCAGGATCCAGTCCTGTAAGGTAAACTCTTCAAACTAAGTTGAGTGTCTCAAGCTTTGAAAACCAACTAACACATTGAAGTGTTAAACTACATGATAGAGGACATCTAGCACATTGTAAACAGCAGCTCATTTGCACACACCAGGTGTCTATGCATGCATCTCTCTCACTCTCTCTTCTCTCTCTCTCCTTCTCTCTCTCTCAATTTCTCTCTCCCCATTTCTCTTTCAGGATGCACCTTACCTCTTTTTCTCTCCCTTACTACTTCTTCTCTTCCCCCCTCCTTTCGCCAGCTCTCCCTCCATCTTTTTTCTCTCCCTCTCTGCCCCCCCCACCTCTCTCTCTCTCTCTCTCTCTCTCTCTCTCATTCTCATTCTCCTTCCCTGTCTCTCTCTCCCGATTCACCCCGCCTCACTGCGGCCCCATTTTTGACGTGCATGACGTCGCTTCCTTCCAACATGGCGCAGGCTGCTTGCTGATGGAAGGCTGAGGGATTTCCGTGTACATTTATCCAGACCTCTCTATTTATTTATGTCTGTATATTTGGTCCACGTCGACACTGAATTTAAAAACGAGCGCTAGGTGAGAGCCGCAGTCCGCCTTGGCTTGGGACAGGTCCTCCTCGCCCCAGACACTTCCAGCGCGTCATGTATGAAGGGAAAAAGACCAAAAACATGTTTTTAACTCGAGCTCTGGAGAAGATCTTGGCCGACAAGGAGGTGAAGAAGGCGCATCACTCCCAGCTGCGCAAAGCCTGCGAGGTGGCACTGGGTGAGTCGGGGTCCCGGCTGGGGGCTGTCATACTCCGGCACACGTCATGCCATTTCAGCAGGCTAGCAGGCTAGCAGGCGCGAGCAGGCTAACGGGCTAGCAGGTTAGGTAGCTGAGCGGTTAGGCGGCTGCCGGCTAGCAGGCTAAGCGGCTTTCGGTTCGCGGCTAGCAGCCTAGGCTTAAGCGCAGCGGGGTGCGGTAGCTCCGCTCCACCCTCCTGTCAGTCCGGTTAGTGTCCTGCAAGGTAACGCCAGAACCCCTCTTCATCCTGCTCGGGTGCAGGGTGGGGGTTGTTTATTAAAAATGACTGGGGATACGAGGGACAGTGGCTGCGAGGCCGGGCTAAAGGGTTGGGTTCTGTCGCTCCGTCCTCCGGCTATCGTCTCGCTGGGGCCGCGATACCCTTCCGTTGTCCCGTGTTCGGCGTGGATGTGTGCGGGCAGCTAGGTCCGGCCCGGCCCAGTGCAGGATGCGCCCATAAGACCGGTTAGGTGGGCCGAGTGGGGCCACCTGGAAAACCAGTTCCTGGCAGTGGGGTCAGCTGCATGGTTACCTGGTGGTGTCTCTTAGCTAGTCTGTTTGATGTATCCGTGTTTCGGCTCCGTAACCCTGATGGTTCCTATTATTGACGCACCTGTCACGGTAAACTAAGCCCGGTGGCCCCGTGTCACATCATGGCCACGATCGTTTTCGTCGTGCAGGTGAACAGCGGCAGCTTTGAGCTGCAACCCGCCTTCCCGGGTCGCCCCCACCTGGGTGTAAGTCTATCAGTATCCATACCTATGTTTGAAGGGCTCTATCTGAAGTCACTCTGTCACCTGTGCCATATTCATCCACAACAGTGACTTCTCCAAATGGCCTAATAGCGGTTTCCCCTTCTTGACACACTGGCAATACGTGGCAGTGCTGAGGTCCGGGCCTGTGACACGCACTGTGTCACTCGGTGGTAAGAGTGCATATGATCAGGCTGTGTGTGTACCAATGGCCAGACCTCCACCGCTCTCTATTGCGGTCTGGTCCCACTGTGTGTCTTTTACGTGACTGCTAGACAGAAGTTCATCTCAACCGTATTTCGAATCCCTAGTCGAGACATATCACATTTTTAGTTTCGCTCGCAGACTTGGACGCATGCTGCAATTAAGGCAATGTTTATCTCCCTAACAGATGCTTCTGAGGTGTTTGTGGGCACATTCATGTCCTTGGATTTTGTTACTTACCCACAGTGTGCCTCAGATGGTGTTTGGAACATTTCACTCAATGCTAGAATCAGCTGTAATCTGATCCCAGTGATTGAACAATGAGGCTTTGGAGAGCAGGACCCACACCAGTGATGCGGCACAGAGGGCCTGCCCTCGGAGCCTTCATTTTTGTAGGAAACAGTTCTTATCTCTGCACAATCTTGCATAACCACAGTTATAGTTAGTCTCCTCCTTAGACACACCTTGTTCTGACATTTGGCTTATGTATATAGACCTTTTTTAAGTTTTTGGTTTCTTCTACGGAAGTCCTGTTGTTTATTTTGGTTACCATAAGGGTTCTCCTGGGGTTGAGAGTGAACATTGGTCCATACAGATTCCAGCAGAAGTGTGCTTTATTTTGGCGACCTACCCTGAAGTATCTTTGTGCGTTATGTGATGGAGGTGGTGAAAGATTGTACCTCTGAGTCTGTAACAGTTAAGATAACGTTGGCTGCAGAAGCAGTGTATCATTCACTGACTGTATCGTGTATGTTTTCTTATAATAAATGTTAAGCTCAAGTTTTTCTTTGCAAGAGTATTTCATCCTGGTCTTTCTAACTCAGAATGGATGCACAGACAATAATATTGCCTTCAGTGCAGTGAATTGCCAAAACATTTTGTTTTTATAAATAATGTAAAAGTTTCTTGAATTTGTACACTGTTATGCAATACATTTCCATTTTATTAGTGTTATATTTACTGATGTTTTGGTTCTCTCAATTTCTCTGACCATCGGGCAAAAAGAGATCTGCAAAAATAAATTGTCCGGCTTGATGTTGTCCTCTGTGAGTAGCACATCCTCCTGTCCATACTCGTCCTTAAAAAGCTTCGCCCATCCTGCGTTCAGAGCTATTTCTGTAGTTCTCTGGCATAACACAGAGCACTGTTCTCTTAAAAGGGTGCTGTTGTTTGTTCAAGGAATTAAATTAGGCTGTCAGGTCTGAACTGGAGAGGAGTAGGCTGTTTTTTCATTCAGCAATTTATAAGGGATTTTAAATTATACCACACATATAGTAATTTACAGCATTACTTTTTGCTGTTGTCCTAAATATTTTAATTGGACACTCTAAAAAAAAATGCAGCAAGTTGTGTCATTTTGCATATTTAATATTCATGCATTTCAGTCAGCCATGCGAGCGTGTTCTTCCAGCCCCAGATATTATAGGCATCTCAATTTCCTTTCCGTTAAATGTTGGGATGTGAAAAGAGGAGCCAGAGTGGGGCTCAGACTGGGAGGGGTACGTCACAGAGCCCCAGAAAACACCGGTATCGTGTGAAGTCCATGTCGACCTCATAGCCTCTATGAATGAAGCCTGGGAAAGTAACACAAACCACAGTTACAATCAAACGTGGCGGAGGCTGTCCATTTCTGTTTGTGACGGGTTATATTCATGTTGTTCTCTTGCTTATGTGACCTTTTTACCATATTTACACCTGTTTACCTAGCTGGATGTTTTAATGCAGGTTGTAAGGTTCCCCACTTAAGGGTACAAGAGCAAGACCTTTTTGGACTTGATCAACATGACTGTATTCCACCGTGCTGCCCTGTTTTTAACTGCTGTGTTGCTGCCTTTATATCCACCTCCTCTTTCCTTCAGCCTTTTTGAGCCTGACTGTTTGCCGTACCTGTGGAATACGGCAGATTAAACCTAGATGACAAGCAGAGGTGGACGAAAGCCCCGCCCCCGGCTAATAATCTCTTTCAGGCAGGAGTTTCCTTGAAGGTGGCAGTTCATGTTAATAATTGAATTCCCCCTGGTTTTCGTTATTGGGGGGGGGGGGTTTGCAAGAGTCATGGAGCGGCAGAGAGCCTTCCTTCTTATCGTTGTATCGTCATCTTTCACTTTTCATTTCACAACAGTATGCCAGCATAGATTTATAGCAGGATTAAGAGGGCTGGGCGCAGTGTGTGTCTCCAGAAGCCATAAGGATCTTTCAGATAACAGAGGTTATTTTCCATAGTCATGGAAGCATAGGGGTATCCTGCAGCCAGGCTTGTAGGACGGGCTTCTCCACTGCTGTGTCAGCGCTGGGGACGGACTCCCCGTGCCGTTCACCATTGCTGTGCATCCCTGAGATCTCTGTAATGCTGAGAGCTTCATGCTGTGTGAATGCAGAGACCCAAGTACATGTGCTCTGCCTGACGGACACCCCACATCAGGGTGGCCAGGAGTGCAGGGGAGTCAAGCATCCACTGAGCGCTGGATGAGTGATACATTTCTCAAGTTTAACAGTGTTATACAGTCACATGAGGACTTGTTACATCCATCCATCCATCCATCTAGCCATCTTCTAACTGCTTATCCTGGTCAGCGTTGAAGGGATTAGGGCATAGCAAATTAAAATTAATCAGCCTTGTTTTTTATTGTTCTGTCACTGGAAGAAACAAAGTAATTATGATTTAAATTTTTGGCAAATATGTAACATTTCCCAGGAAAATATAGCATATGGCACATTGGCTGCTTGAGCGTTTTACGCACTAGGGAATGTGGGGCTCTCGTTGGGACAATTCCTGGCAGGATAAGATGACCTGTGCTGGATTAATGGAGAAGAGGGCAGAGCCACTATGAGACGCCAGAGCAGTGCTCAGTGCTGAACAATTCATAGACCTGTTACTGCCAGGGTTGGAATGTGCTCCTGTGTGTCTCTGTCACAGCAGTGATTACATGCGTCACATTCAATTTTACCATAAAGTCACATAATTATTGTGTTTGTTTCCTGCTGAAATTCTATTCTAGAATGCTGAAAATGATAATAACGAATGAAATTGATCATAATGGTTTGAGCTGGGATGTGGAATTTAGCTGGTTTATTGAATTTGCAGAAAGCTGTTCCGAGTCACATAAAAACCAAAGGTACTTGGTATGACAATCTGAGATCATCCATCGGTGTTCCTGAACTGCTTATCCTGGACGGGGTCACAGAGAGTCTGGAGCCTATCCCAGGAAACACTGGGCTCTGGGCACGGAATGCCAGTCCATGCCAGTGCACGCCATCACGCAGTGTGGGCACGTTATAAGAACTAGCCACATTGCTTGACTGCAGAAGAACACAGAAAGGTGTGAGGCTACAACTCTGCCCACCGTGCCACCCTGCTCTGAGCACACAGAGTCCCAAAGAAGCCACTAGGAGAGCATGTATTAAATGTCACCAACCGTGGGGATGTCTTAGGTCACGCTTCTGGCCTGTAGGTTCAGATTGGACCAAGGTCAAGACTGGAGGGTGACTGCAGTCTGATGCACCATCAGAGGAATCACGTGTGGTGCGGAGGGCCTGCGTGTGATAGGGAGGCTCTGGGCACGGTCAGAAGGGCCGCGTACGATTGGTGGGGCCTTCGTGCATTCATAATGCAGCGAGTACTCTGACAGCTCTGAAAGTATAAACATGTAGAGAATAGCTGTAATATATGCACAAAGTTGTAAAATGTACAGTTTACATTAAGTACTAGTATTTCTAAATATGTACATAACGGTTGTAAATGGCCACAGGTGTCAGAAGTGTGGATGGGGGAATGGTGATGATTACAGTCATGATTTAGTTTCCTTGTGAAGCACAGTGTGCATCTCGGGTGGGAGGGTCTGGCAGCCGGCCGCAGTTATGCGAGTAGCCCGACCTGCATATGTGACAGGAATGGTGGCATGACATGTCCGCAATGCTAACGAGCCCCCCCCCCCCCCCCAATGGGCTAAGGTTGCAGAAGTGTGAAGGTGTTAGGGACTTGAATGTGGCCCCTAACTTTCCCCTGTGGGGTTGTTGGACCGCCCTGCCCACCATATATGCAGTCACACACGTAAAGCTCATGTAATCCCAGTGCCACCATGGCTTCAGCTCCGGGGATGCTTCATTTGGGAAGCACTACACCCCCTGCTGCCCAGGGAACCACGTTGGCCTGGGGCAGATGGGCCCTGGGACTTGAAATTCCACTCTAGAAACTGTCTGTAAGCAGAGCCATCGGAAACAGGGAGATAAAGCCTCGTGCGATGGGAGGGATTTCATTACGCTCATGCCATCTATTATCCATGGCATCGCGCCTCTCACCCGATCCGTCTAGGCATCAATTAATCATGGCTCACCTGCGATGCTGGGCGGCGGGCGCGCGCGCCTGCCCGGAATGGCTCCGTGACTCGTAGAAGTTGTGCTTCATGCCCTATTCTGTACCGTGTTGGCAGTGAGGCCAGCTGAGGGCACGGGGGGCTGGTGGTGTGTGACTCAGCAAGTCAGGACTTCATGCCCGCTATAGTAGATCGCTGGTTGAAATCCCAGGGCTATCAGACTGATGCCTTTTTGGACTTTCTGCGCTGTGACCCCTAAGTTTCGCTCTCACCTCTATATGTGTCTGTGTGTCTCATGGAGAGCAAGATGGGACAGATGAAAATACAATTTCCCACTGGCAATGAATAAAGTATCACTATTCTATTGTAGCCTGTCCAGACGCCCATGCAAGCGATGGCTACAGTGTGGCATTCAGCTCACTGTCTGCTGGTCAGCGCTTTTTAAACTTTTGAACTCGCATGTTCAGTGACGTGGACACCGTGGCAGGACATTTATTTGATGATCTTTTCCTGACTGTGGATTGTCTTAAGGGAGAGCGATTTGTCAGTAACACTGATATTTCCAGCAGTTGAAATGGGTGACAGCTTTAAATACCTTGGAATTCCACTGGACAATAAACTCAGCTTCAACTGGCATATAAAGGAAATTCAAAAAAGGAGCCATGAGATTGTTTATTATATTGAAACTTAAAGCACTCTGTCGCCCCCTGTCTTGTCCTACTCTTTTATCCAAAGAGTCTTTTACAATACACTATTGTCCAACTCATCCTGCTCTACTGCTCCGAAGATAGTGGGTCTCCCACACTAAACCTCACTGAGTTTAACTGTAGGCCGTCAAACACATTGCATTAACTATAGCACAGGACAGCACACATTCACTAAACTGCTACTTCACTGTACTGTCCTCTGGGTACGGGTACAGGTCCATGAGGTGCTTACTTTGGCAAAAGCTTGGTATCCAGAGCCATATAATTGCCCTAAACAGGATGACTCACTGAGGGAACTAGTACCTTGTATCCACCAACACAGAGTCGTTGCTGATACTGGGCCGGGTTCTCGCTTGGTGCCTTTTGAGAACCTGCTCCTGTTTCCACTGGTTTCAAAAAGAACAGAACGGAAATGTTACTTAGGCAGAATTGAGAGAAAAGTTTGGATTAATTTTGATATTTGAGAATTTTGGTACTGTTTCGGATTTTAAGTTTTTTATAAGCTGCTGAATCAAAAACAATTAGCCTTTGAGACAAAAGTTTCATAGTTTTCTAAGTATGACTCATTGTGCTCTACATCTATGGTTTGTATCCACTTTTGTCTCCTTAAAGGCTGTATTTCACCTCAGTCTGTGTGTGTAAGTGAGTTTATTCTTGGTTGCCATTTTACCGCTATCCTTTTAAGGATTGCGTGATAAAATTGCCTGCTAAAATCAAGCTCTGCTGTCTGCCTCATGAAGTCTTCGCTACTCAACCATTTCATTTATTTGACCTGTGATTTTTATAATTCATTAAATCTGACCAGCAATTGATCTTTCGTTTTCCACCGAATAAAAAAATGATTTAACATTATTCCAATAATAAGCTGGTAAGTTGTTTCACTGACGATATTAGACAGAACTGCATTATCTGGCTCTGTGGAAGGTTCGGATGCGATAACCAGTCCCACTTTCGCTGAAGGTATCGTTCCAAATTCTGAGACCAGCTTCTCTGTGGTGCCGTGCTACAGCCATTTTTGCTAGCCCAGGGCCAATTTTTTTGTGGTGGAAACGCGTGGAACCCGGCCTGTTGGACACATGGTATAGGAGTCTACTTTCTCTCTTAGGATTTCTTTTGCCTGCTGTCACGTGCCATCTGTGCTGTACCCTGTGCTATTGTTGTGTGACAGTAGTATTTATGCTATATTTTCTGTAGTCATTGTGTAATAACAGGTGTAAAATGTGATGTAGATTCCTGTGGGATGTACAGTGCTGTGGAAAAGAATTTCCCCCAATGGGGACAGTAAAGTCTAACTTAAAAAAGGAATTGATACCAGAGATAAGGCCACCCTAGAAGTGAAGCAGCATGTCCATCCACTTCCTGATGGTCCTGTCTGTTCGTAGGAACTCTTTCTTTATTGTATTCTCATAAATATGTATTACGGGTACAGTGTGTGGCTCTGTGGGTCCATGCCCGTGTCCCAAAGGTCAGTGGTTTGAATCCCGTGGTCGGCAGAATGATCATATCACTATTGGCCCCTTGAGCAAGGTTCCTAACCCCAAAAACCACTCCAGGGTTACCGGATAAATGGCCCTGGGCTTCACTCTCACCTGTAGATGTGTATGTGCAAAGATAGAATTTCACAGTTCTTGTCTTTTGTTTCTACAATGGCAATGAAGGCGTTCGTCTTCCTGTTAATTTGAGGCCGTTTTTTATCGTGGGTGTGTCATGTGTGACTGCCTCTTGGGTGTTTACTTGTGTCTGCTTGTGCCTCTCTGTGTCCCGTCAGCCCTTACGCAGGAAATGAGCAGTCTGCCTGGATCGGTCCCGTTACACAAGCCTTAGGGGGCGTGAGGCTTTTGACTGTGATGGCGCTTCATGGTCCTCTCTGAAGTAGGACCTCTCTGTGTGTGCTAGTCATGCTGACTGCTTGCCAAATGGTGTCTTCTGCAAAGCCAGCGCCGGCGGTTTGCAGGCCCAGAGCCAGGCAGAGCAGGCAGATTGTGCACGGCCCTGTTATGGTGTAAATCTTGACTTTTTATGTGCGTCCAAGGAGGAGGTCTTTATTCGTGGAGGATTCGCAGCGGTCGGGCCGCGTAGAGTGAGATTAGCTTACGGAACAAGGCGCTGGTTTCTTTAGCGTCCCTGAATTATTGATTCTATTACGGTACCGTGGTATTCTCTTCCATACTGGGGTTTTGTCACGGTCAGATTGTAAAAGGTTCAGCACTTTAGGTTGTTATGGTGATGTGGTGACAATGCCCATTGTGGCTCGGCGATGGCGTAGATGAAGTTTATCATGGTTTGCTGTCCTCGGGGGGCCTGGCTGGGCAAGTCCTGCCACCTTCACAAAATAAGCGGTTGGAAAGACACTCCTATTTCACTTCAGGCCTTTGGACAAGTCCTGTGCTTGTGCTATCCAGAATGAAGTGTAAATAAGTGGATTACAAGTCATGTTAGTCCTGTAGAGAGAGTAAATATTCTTCAGCCTTAACCACCCATCAGCCAGTGCTCTATAGACTCCATTCTATTGGGTTATAGAATGGAATCTCAATAGAATGACACCTGGGGGGGGGGGGGGGGGATTGGGCATTCTGCCTGCTGAATCCAAACAACCACACATGTCACCTAGAAGCAGAAGTGAGCTTCTTCCCCAGGGTAGATGATCAGAGGGTCACCTAACAGAGCGTGTCCAAGGAAATAATAGACGACATAAAAAAATCTGATACTGGTTGGGAGAAGTCAAGGCTGTGCGAAATTGGCCCGTGTATTGGTTTTAATATTGTGATGAAGCTGGACAGTTCTGCGGATCGTCACTGAAAGCTGGTCACCATGGCTTCATTTCAGCACAGTAATGAGATGCGAGGTGGTGTTTGGACGGGCCTCTGCCGGCTGGGCTCGCTGCCGGCTGTCCTTGTGCCGCCCGTCTGGTCGCCGTATGCAGTGCCGATGCTGCACCCGGGCGCTCGTACAGCCAGTGTGGCCGCACTGCGCTTTCGCTCACTCTGCATCCCTGCTGTTTGTTTGGGTCGCTCTCCTCAGAAATGAGGGACAGTGCTGTGATCAGGGGAAGCTCTCGTCCACCCACAGCTCGCCTGTGACTTTAAATGGCCCTTTGCTGTCTTGCTTTGTTTGCTGCTGTTTCTGCCGGCCTTAGTTAATCTCTCTTCTCTCCTCCTTTCAATGTGCTGCCACGCAGCAGTCATCAGTGGAAGGTTAACTTTGATTTGCCATGCGAGCGTCAACGGAAAAGCTTCACGGGTCGTCGTTTTGTCACTGTCGTTTGATGTAGGGTTGTGGGTCACCTTGCGGAGATAGGGGGAGGGGCTGGGTAATCTCTCTTTTTAGGGAAAGCTTCTGTTGAGGATCACATGGGAGAACACCGTGTAGCCCAACCGTTGGGATGTGATCTCAGTAGCAGCACCATGGAGACGTGCACCATCATATAGAATCATGTCATTCAGTGGTTTGAGTGTTGGGAATCTGTCCTTAGTAACTGGGGAGCATTGAAAGGAGCACTGATTTAATGAAGTAATTAGGCAGTGATGCTGAGTTTCTGCTACAGTCACTGTAATACATTGGGTTATCATGTTGACTGTAGCACACCCAGAAGACTTTTTACACTTCCCCTTCCGATATGGTGTTGAGTGTTTCCAAACTTGCACATATCACTGACTGAATAAATGTAGTGAGCGCCTTACAATCTTCACTGGATTCCTTGTTTTGGGTGTGAAGGGAGGTGGATCCAAACTCTCCAAGTGCTGAATTGTGGCCAGCATGTTATATATTGAGATTCTTAGCATCTGACAGTGACCTTTACATAACTTTGTATTACACTTTTGAGAAAAAGTTATCTGGATTTCTTGAACATCTCCTTAAATGTGACATGATCTTCATCTGTGTCATAGTAGAGTGTTCAGTTCTGTGGGTTTGGACTTGGTACCCATGATCAGAAGGTCACCTGTTCATCTAGGGGCAGCAAGGTGATGCCACTGTTGGGCCCTTGAGCAAGGCCGTTAACCTCAATTGCTGACTGGCTGCACTGGTTGACACTACTTATTGAATTGTACGTCACTTTGGCATCTCCTAAATAAATAATTGTTGATAAAGAGGGTCATATTTAATAAACAGGGCACACATTTTCCGTGGCCTTATCTTATTGGATGGGAGTTCAGTAGCTCAGTACGTAATGCCGTTCAGGAGATGAGTACAGCCTGTATTATCGCCGTGTGGTTTCCTTTGGGTTCTCTGGTCAAGGGGAGTACAGTCTGTATGATCTCACCATGTTTCCTGTGGTTTCCTCTGGGTTTTCCTGTTCAGGGGATGAGTACAGCCTGTATTATCTCTGTGTGGTTTCCTTTGGGTTCTCTGGTCAAAGGGATGAGTACAGTCTGTATGATCTCGCCATGTTTCCTGAGGTTTCCTCTGGGTTCTCCTGTTCAGGGGATGAGTACAGTCTGCATGATCATTCTGTGTTTCCTGGGGGTTTCCTCTAGGTACTCTGGTTTCTTCCCATAGTCCGAAGACATACTGTCAGGCTAATTGATGTCTCTAAATTGCCCATGAGTGTGTGATTATCAGTTTGTGCCCTGCGATGGGCTGGCATCCCATCTGAGGTGTGCCCGTACTGAGTGACCCATGCTGTGTGGGATAGGGCCCGGCCTCTGGGCCCCCTATGACCGTGTCCAGGATGAATGGTGGTTGGATGGATATCTTTATTAAGCAAATGGATACAAACCCTGAGCAAGGTTGAACCTTGAAAAGAGCATAGCTGGAATTAGGCATTTCCAATCAGTTTAGGTTTGGGTCTGACCCATCTTGCCATATAAAAACCACTCAATTTAGCTGCTTCTGAAAATGTTCACCCCATGCCACCACCTGGAGAGCTTTTTATTTAGAGCCGCACGATATCACATCACGATGTACTTGCGATTATATGGTTCCTGCCAAATAATCACCAGCAGATTAGTATTCTGCCTAATTAGGAATATTGGGAATCTGTATAAACTCGGCATATCCTTATGTTTAATGAACGTGTTGGACTTTAATCTGCAGAAAGTACCACCACGCCACCGATGTCTTTACTTGTTTATCCAAGATATCCCCTCTCTCAGAAGATATTGTTTCTGCTGAGCTGTCACTTTCTTCACCGCCGCTTAAGTGTTCACTGCCGTGACATGCTAAAACAGTAGCATGCGGTCTGCTCCACTAAGCAAATTTAATTAGTATAAGGGTACACCAAATTTATACAGCTTACTCACTTTTGGGTGTCACAGTACACATCTGACAATATAAAATATTATACTTCTAACTTGCGTACCAAATTGTAGTCATAAGTAACGTTTGTATAGTACCGAAAAGCCGGTGTCCAGATAAATATTTCGCCCATCGTCTAAAGCCCTGGTGGTTATTGAGCACGATATAATTGCGAGGACATCGTGACGTGATATTGTGCAGCCCTACTTTCGTTTTTTTTTTTGGTTTGACCTGAATGTTTATAGGGATTAAATACAAAATCTTTCTGGTCCCAACAGCCAGTTCATGTAATCTGTAAATGAACATGTTATATATTCAGGTGAATGTTTGATGTTTGTGATCTTTGCACTCAAATAGACGGTTCCCCTCTTGCCTGACGAGTTCTCCTTTAATCGTCTGTGACACTCTGCACGAAGAGGAGGATAAAAAGCAGGACTCGCATGTCCGGCTGGATTCCTCTGCGTTAGGGGGCGGGGTTTGTACCCTTCACCCACGCAGGCTGATGCACATGATGTCGCCTGACTGGTTATGTAGGGAAAGTGATCAAAGTAAAACCTTCATTTTTTTTAATGCAGTAATTCAAAAACTGAATGAAACTGGGGATGAATATGTGTGTCCTTCTCTGGCTGGAGTATTCCTCTCCTCCATGGCGTTCATGCAGGGTCTGTTTTAGAGCATTCTCCTCTGTCACTGAGGTGTGTCGCATGAGGCCTCCGCAGACCAGCCAGTGTGGGAGAGCCGAGACTGTCTGCGTGAGATATCCCACACGGGGCAGCTGCTTGTGAAGTTCCCCTGAACTCGTTGCCGGCAGACCAGCTGCAAGCCGCGCTTCTCCAAAGCCTCTTCCTTCAGCCAAACCATGCTTACGCTGCTCGTGTTGGACCTTGCGACTGCACCACGCTCACTTTATGCCTAGTAAACTGTACGCACGTAGGCCTCATGCCCTACTTGAGAAATATTATGCTCCAGAAATCTAGGCCCAGCATTTCACACCATTTTACTCTTTACTGCTTCATCATGGCCCAGTTACACAAAGAGCAGCTAACAGGTCAGCTGACAGGTGACACGCACGGTGTCATTGAGCTTGGCACACCTCCCAACTGCCACAGACGTCCCATGTAACTTACCACCTGAGTTTACCATCTGAAGCACACTCTGACATCAGCGGTGGGACCACAGCACAGCAAGGGGGTAGTGTCGTGACGCAGGTTGACTCTTGCCGTGTTTCCCTTTCGATGTAAATCCTGACCGGCTCTGAGTCTGATCTCCGATTTGCGGTGGGCCCTTCCTTGTCCTGTTGTGGTTCGGCCTTGGCGAGCTGTTCTCGCATTGCTCGCGTGATCTGCTCTTCAGATGGATTTCACATTGAGCAGGGCTTACTTTTCGGCGGGTTTGGGATGAGTCCAAGTGCGGCTGGGAGGCTGCAGCCTCGGAGCCAGCATTGGCCTGGTTGCTAGGCTGCCTGTTACCTGGTACCTGCGAAGGTCCAGGGCAGCTCTGTTGGTCCATAAAGACCGTGTCCTGGAAGAATCTGCGGCATGGAAGCTCCTTTTGGCCTGTGGCCGGCTAAACTGGTTTGATAGGCAGTAATCCTGGGCATAAAGCTCATGGAGCCAGGGGGGCTACTCCTGCCTGAGTGGCTTGGGTGGCGGTCACCCCTACCCTCCTCAAAGATAGTTTTCAGAACATTTAATTTATTTAGTGGGTGCTTTTATTATAATCCATACAATTTTGAGAAAGCAGGGTCCCTCCCTTATGGTGAAATCACCCTGGGATTTGAACCAATGACCTTCCACTCATAGGCACCGTGTCCGAACCCGCTGAGCCACTGCTGCTGTGTCAGACCCCTGTGGCAGGAAGTATGGCAGGATGGGCAGGTGCGGGGATTACGTCAGGAGGGGCCACATTTCCATGCTGGGGCTGTGTCTCGTGCAGCTTCTCCTTGGCTGATCTGGAGATGCCTTCTGTGTCCTGCCTCTTGAATGCGCTCTGCTTCATTATGCTGTCTGCATTTGGCCTTTTTATACAGTCTAACACATCTGTGCTGTGCCGCTATAAATATCTGATTGATTTGGTGCTGGGTAAGCTTGCATTGTTGTAATTCAATTGTTTTTTTCCTCATCTGAACTGAAAAATAGCAACCTCATATGAGATGCTACCCTCTGATTGGCTTGGTGATGCAAAGTAACCTGCGGTGATTGTCATCTGGTTTGGTGAAGCCTGCCCCCTGGAGGCCCCGTGTGACCGGTGGCAGCATTTTGACATTGAGGATGGCATGTTCCATGTGACTGGCATTTCGGGGGGTGACTGAGCCTGGCTGTATGTCATCAGGATCCTTGTAAGGTTTAGGTCACCCTGGTGCTAAAATGACTCATGTTCATATTTAAGACCGGTTACTCACGTGATGTGCATCTTCTCTTGTCTTGTGATGCATGCGTGATGCTTCCCGCTGCAGGGAAAAGGCTGCCGTTCAACGTGGAGCTTCAGGCAGACCTTTGTTTAGGTGTGCTGTGAGTTTACAGGCAAGTCACCCAGGGGGATTCACAGGCCAGTGTTCATTTAGGTGTTATGAGACTGGCAATGATGACAGTGCTGGTACCTAGGCAATGTTTATTAGACTTCAATTAGCAGTGGAGGCCCAGTGAAGAGCCTGGATACTTTGTAAGTAAGTAAGTAAGTAAGTTTAATTTATATAGCATATTTAAACAGTGAGAACTGACCAAAGTGCTGTACAATGTCAAACTTTGTGGTTCAGTCAGCTGGTGTCACATCCATGGCACATACTCTGACATTAGGGCTTAACTCGTACCTTCTCATCTTAAGTCTGTGTTTTACACGTCACTGAAATCATATCAGAATATTACTCACAGACAGTGGTTTTGGATGCGTTCTTTCTGCTGTGTGACGTTGTCTCTCTAAGAATACCCAGTAGACACCTTTATATGCTATGCAACGGGATTTGTGATTGGTCAGTCCAGAGCTACAGACAGGTCACATTCAGAATAACATCAGAAAATGCTGATCTGGTCAGTCTTGTGGTGCAGCAGTGCATGGCCGTGAAGACTGACTGTGCCACTTATACTGTAAATATGGCCACGCTCTTGGCTTGAATTTGGCCTGTAGGATCAGTAGGTGTTTTATCAGGGAGCGTGCTAAAACTGTCATGTAATAATTATTTACTTTGTTAGATGATTACCCACTTTGTTTCCGCTTTTCCTGCCAGGATCCAGTGCTGGCTGTTTTATTTATTTAGCAGAAGCTACATAAATCCACAGCACTGTAAAACTGAGAAGGTAGGGTCAGTCAGTCCCTGGGGCAATTGGGGTTAATGGTCTTGCTCAGGGGGCCGACGGTGACATCACTCTGCCGACACTGGGATTTGATCCGATGACCTTCCGATCACAGGCATAGTGTCCTAACCCACTGTGCAAGACACCGCCTGTTTCCATGGTCCTGTTTCTCCCATCCCCTTGTGTTGTGTGGTGTTGTTGAGCTGAGTTCTGTGCTATTCTCTCCTTTTATCTCATGTCAAACTTGGGAAGCTGATTAATTCATGAGTTGACGTTGGTGGCTGTGTCCTCTGCACTTCTCTGCTGGGTTGCTGAGTTATCGTTTTATCATTTATAATAGTAACCAAACACCACTGTCAGGAGTCGTGAACACTGCTCTGCCTTTGAACTGGCTTGCTTTGTTGTTTGTTCTGCTGTTGATTCCCGCTATGGGTTTCCTCTTCAAAGCACCCCTGTCCTCCACCGGCGGTGCGTTTTCTACATGCTCCACATTTTTGGGGCGAAAACAAGCACAGGCCATGGTATTTTTAGGAATCAGCCCTAATGGTCTTTAGGAAGTTGAGGCTTCTCCAAATCTGAGGTTTGATCTGACGCAGGCCCTACTGAGCTGGTCTCTGCAGGCGGCGGAGAGCAGAGAGCTCGAGTGTAGGGCGCGCTTGTCAAGCCGACTTCGGTTTTCTTTACAGTTATTCTGTGGAGATAAGATGTCACACTTTACATTTCTGCATGAGCCCCTAAAGCATCTCCTGTGTGCTCATGTCTATGACCCTTGCATCACAGAGCTGACATGATACTTTTTCTCAACTTTGACTTAATGACTTGGATTTGTTTGCTGGATTTTTCACCCTTTTGTCTTGCCGACTTTCGGTGTTTCGTCATTAATTGTTCGGTTCGTGGTCGATAAGTGGAGGCGTACCAGTAACTGAAGTGCAGCGGGAAAGGCTCCTGTACCAACCCAAACTGAGACGGCCGACACTTCAGCAATCAGGCCTCACTTCACCCTTTTGGGATGGTTTCACTTGCAGCTCTGTGGCTCTTCTTAGGGTCTCTGGCTGCCTCGAGTCAGTACCTCAACACCTATGAGGACGGGTTTACTCGGCCGTCACTGCATTCACCTGTGCACTTTACCGGCCCATGTCGTGCCAAGGTAGCCTGACTCGGTGTTAGCCGATCCCATGCAGATTCACCCCTGGGGTGTCTGTGTCTGGGTGATGTGGTGTGTGCGCCGTACTTAGAATAGAAGTACAGAGCATTTATCGTGATTAACTGGAAACCAGGTTAAGGAGAGGGGCCGCGGATATGATTGTATATGCCTGGCGGTCTACAGCGCGGTCTTTATCAGAGGAGTTGGTTTTAAATGAGGCCTTTAAATGCCCCTGATGCCCAGCTCTGTGAAATGCTTTTGCAGACCCCTGGCTCCCACGCAAGGCGCGGCAATCACGCGGAAGTACCACGCCGCGCAGTCGGGGGAGCGGGAATGGAATGCTGGTGTTTCCATGGCAGCCGGTACCTGTCTGTCAGGCCTGGTAGCCGGGACGGCAGCTCAGCTGCGCGGTGTCTGAATGCTGCCTGTCCGCGTTACAAAAAAATTCTGTTAGTCGCCAGCGCTTGAACCACATCGAACTCATCGTCATTCATTACCGAAGAAGTGGGGCAGGTCTTTGCCGTAAAGGTGTGGTCACCTCAAGCTCAGGGGGTTGTGATCTCTAACGGGGGGGTGCAGCTCAGGGACATGGTCATGCCAAGCTGTCGCCCCTCTGGCCGCTAAGCTGGTTTCTGATGGCAGTGACTTCTTGCCAGTGACCTTGTTCAGCAGTTCACACTTTTGATTAAACTCTCTTCTGCTCCTTCATGGCCCCCTGCTTGCTTTGCTTTATTAATTTACACTTCCGCTCTCTGCTTGATTTTTCACAGAGCAAGAAGCTCTATTTCTCTGCCTCTATTTCTCTGCTTCTGCAGTTGCCTCGCTGTGCCTCTGTGTCCCTCTTTCATTTCCTGTGCCCATGCCTCTTTATCTGCTTCTGCCCATCCCTCTCTTTCTGCCTCTCTGTGCCTCTCTCTGTTATTTTCTGTGTCATTGCCTCTGTCTGCCTCCACCCATGCTATTCTCCCTCTGCCTCTGTCTGTGCCTCTCTCTCTGCCTCTGCTCATTTCTCTCTGTCTCTGCGTCTCCACGTGTTTGTATACCTGAGCTGGACTCGCTTCCGCCTTGTATCTGACCGGCTTAAACAGGTTGCTTGTACACTGCTCTTTTTTGCTGTTAGCATCATCTTCTCGTTATTGTAAACCAGACTGACCAGACTTGCAAATACGGTGGTGCCGGCCTGAAATGGGAGAGCATGTTACCAAGAGCTTCACTAGAGGCCAAGCTGCATATTACAGAGGGGTAAAAATCCATGGAGATATACTGGAGATCTCCTTGCCGCCTGTTTCCTTGTCTGGCACTTACCTCACACTCTGTCCTCTTTTCTTTTTCAGAGGAAATCAAAGAAGAGACAGAGAAGCTAAGGTGAGTCTCGTACCTGTGTCTCGGAGTCTGGGCATCGTCTGTGCTCATGGCTGTCTCCAGCGGACCCTCTGACCTCCTCTAGGATTACCTCTCTCATGGGGTCTCCATTTTAACCCGCCCCCCCTGTTCCCC
>JAODLC010000036.1:19683703-19698526 GCA_026781145.1 Hippopotamyrus pictus | reverse complement strand
GAGCTGAATCATTTGTGGTGGAACAGGGAAAGAACTAAGCTACACAGGGCTCCGGCCCCCCCAGGACTGGAGTTTGAGACCTCTGGTCTACAGTAATCAACCCCCAGCTGTCCGTATGTGTGAACGAGAGCACCGCCTTGTGTCGCAGGAGCTCAGTCTGCGGAAGAAGGGCCTGGAGTGCCTGGTGTCCATCCTCAAGTGCATGGTGGAGTGGAGTAAGGACCAGTACGTCAACCCCAACTCCCAGACCAGCCTCGGTAAGGCTCCCCTGCACCCTTCGTGTGTCCTGGTGCAGCCTGGGATGGCGGCCTGATCAGACACTGCATGCTCCCTCCAGGTCAGAGGCACATGGGATTTTTTAAATCAAAGCCTGGGCACCTTTTATGTTTGTTCATTGAGTAGAACCCTTCCTGTCCCGAAAGGCCTCGGTATATTCGCCGAACCTCTATGTTTATCAGCGGAACTCTAAGCTCCAGGATGTCTGGGCTAATTTACATGAAGCTTCAGAGGACTAGACTAGAACCCTCCGTCGGTACTGACTGCGCTCTCTCACTGCTGACTGCAGAACCCTCCGTCGGTACTGACTGCGCTCAATCACTGCTGACTGCAGAACCCTCCTTCGGTACTGACTGCGCTCTCTCACTGCTGACTGCAGAACCTTTCTGCAGTACTGACTGCGCTTTCTCACTGCTGACTGCAGAACCTTCCTGCAGTACTGACTGCGCTTTCTCACTGCTGACTGCAGAACCTTCCTGCAGTACTGACTGCGCTCTCTCACTGCTGAATGCAGAACCTTCCTGCAGTACTGACTGCACTCTCTCACTGCTGACTGCAGGACCTTCCTGCAGTACTGACTGCGCTCTCTCACTGCTGACTGCAGAACCCTCCTTCGGTACTGACTGCGCTCTCTCACTGCTGACTGCAGAACCTTCCTGCAGTACTGACTGCGCTCTCTCACTGCTGACTGCAGAACCCTCCTTCAGTACTGACAGTTGTTACTAGTGGCTGTGCCATTAGAGCCTCTCTTCCAGGGTTAGCCAGCCTTCAACTGTCTTTAATTCTGCTCCCCGTTCCACTGTCCACTTGCTTCCTGGCCTGACTTCTGCAGGAAAAGCAGGTAATATGCTGTGGGTAGAGGCCGGTTACCATAGAGACCATAGCTAAGGGTAGTTTTGCTTGGTGATGGGTCTGAGATGGCTCTTGGCCGATGCTGTGTTGCAGGAGCTGTCAGTGCCTCTTTTTTTTGCTTTTTGATGTTTTAAATATGTGGCTTCCTAGATATTGTACCTCTGTGTCCCTTCAGCACCTTGTAAAAGTACCACGCTGTCTACTGTTAGCATGTTATTCAGGTAGTGGGCAAACTTGCTGACCTCCCCCTTTGTTTCTTTAAAATGGAACGGCCCGTGGGCTAGACTGGCCCAGCGCCATGTGACCCTAAGGTGTTAAGTGCCATTTTTGATCAGATATTGTGGAGGGGGGGGGGGGCACTACTTGAGCTAGCACGGGAGGTTTGACACAGCCTGTCCCCTTAGTCTGCTGTCCGTCGGTTTACCCCACCAGGCCAGGAGAGGCCATCGGAGCAGGACAGCACAGAGACGAAGCCCTCGGAGACCATGCACCGCTATGGGAGCATCAACTCCTTGGACTCGACGGCCTCCTCGGGCATCGGCAGCTACAGCACGCAGATGTCCGGCACGGACAACCCCGAGCAGTTCGAGGTCCTCAAGCAGCAGAAGGAGATCATCGAGCAGGGCATTGACCTGTGAGTCCCGCGTCTCACCCCCAGCGTCTGCGGGAGGGGGGAAGAATTTGCCATAAACGTTCTGATAGACGAGCCTTCCTCTTCTCCACCTCACACAGGTTCAACAAGAAACCAAAGAGGGGCATTCAGTACTTGCAGGAGCAGGGCATGCTGGGTAGCACTTCTGAGGACATCGCCCAGTTTCTGCATCAGGAGGAAAGGCTGGATTCTGTAAGACCTTGAGACCTTCAGACCACTGAAAATCCTTAGCTTGTCTCTCATTGTGGGGGGCTGGAAACTTTAGTTTACTTTTACTTAAAGTACTAGTTTTCCACATAACTTGTGTCAGATCTCTGACTTGAAACTCTCCTGGCTTTCAGACTCAGGTAGGCGAGTTCCTAGGGGACAACGACCGCTTTAACAAAGAGGTGATGTACGCGTACGTCGACCAAATGGACTTCCAAGGCAAGGATTTCGTCTCGGCCCTGCGCATGTTCCTGGAGGGCTTCCGTCTCCCGGGGGAGGCACAGAAGATCGACCGTCTCATGGAGAAATTTGCTGCTAGATATCTGGAGTGCAACCAGGGGTGGGTGTCCTGTCCAGTTCAAGTTCAGTTTCTCGACCGGCGTCTTGTTAGCTTCTCAGTTGATGTCTGTAGAGCTCAACTCCGTGTCTCTTTCCCGACAGGCAAACTCTGTTCGCCAGCGCGGACACGGCCTACGTCCTGGCGTACTCCATCATCATGTTGACGACAGATCTTCACAGTCCGCAGGTGGGTCGGTGGGAAGCGTCATTGATTTCCGGGAACGGCTCCGCGTATCTGTGCGATTGCTCACCTGCGGTGTAGACGTCGTAAACAGTCGAACCCTGAGTTCACCGCTGCAGCAGTGCGCATCGTTCGGGCCTCGAGACCGGCGTCCGAAAACAAGACAGTACGTCGTTTCAGTCGCATACGCTTAGCAATGCCCCGTTACAATCACCAGAATTTCAGCGCTGCCATGGTAGATGAGCTGTGAATTCTGACGGAGATCAAAGCTTGGACAGGGAGATCAGGATGTGTTTCTTTTCTTTGGCTTGCAGGTGAAGAATAAGATGACTAAAGAGCAGTACATCAAGATGAACAGGGGCATCAACGACAGCAAGGATTTACCTGAGGAATACCTTTCTGCCATTTACGATGAAATCGCTGGCAAGAAGATTTCCATGAAGGAGACGAAGGAGTTAACTATTAAATCTAACAAGCAGAGTAAGTGCATCACCTCTAGTGAGCCAGTTCTTAAAATGGCCCTCAAGTTTTTTCGCTGCCATTTACAGTGTTTTTGTAGTGTTTTATTATCTGAATGGCCGTGTGTTTGTGTACAGGTGCGGTATGGGGCGTTTGTGTGTGGTATCACCCTCTGATTGGCTCGTCTGCATGTGGTATCACCCTGTGATTGGCTCTTCTCCCCTGTAGGCGTGGCTAGTGAAAAGCAGAGGCGGCTCCTCTACAACCTGGAGATGGAGCAGATGGCCAAGACGGCCAAGGCCCTGATGGAGGCTGTGAGCCATGTTCAGGCACCCTTCACCAGCGCCACCCACTTGGAGCATGTCAGGCCAATGTTTAAGGTAAGGCCCCGCCCTCCAGATCAGGCCCATGTCTAAAGTTAAGGCCCCGCCCCGAGGATCCATGGATCCATGTTTAAGGGAAGGCTCCGTACCCCAGATCAGTCGAGATCCATGTTTAAAGTAGGCTCCACTCCCATATTTAACGCAAGGCCCTGCTTCTGGGTCATCTTATGTTTGTATTCAAGGCAGGACTCCCCCCCCCTCCCCCCCCCCCATGCCTGGAGAGCATTAGCCTTTATCTGATCTTGTGGTTAAGTTTCAAAACTAGTACTAACGTTGCTTATCGTCTTTTAATTGAATGTTTTAATATGTAAAATTAAAAGCGTATTGCATCACGCGAGTCTCCTTCATCTGGCTCTCGCAGCACCTAATTTTATCTGCATTGGAACCGTCCCAGCACTGCTGTTAGCCACATGCGACAGTGTGGTTCCCCACATGGCCCCGAATAGAAGCCGACTCGCGTTCGTTCTCCCTGCAGCTGGCATGGACGCCGTTCCTGGCTGCATTTAGCGTGGGGCTGCAGGACTGTGACGACACCGAGGTCGCGTCCCTGTGCCTGGAGGGAATCCGCTGTGCTATCCGGATAGCCTGCATCTTTGCCATCCAGGTAAGGAGACCCTGAATATCCATCGTCCAGGCAAATCGGAAAGAAAGACTCATTCCAAGCTTAATGTAATCTAAGGATTGTTACATTGTAGTAAATTGCATTAGTCAGTGTGTTAACGTTCTGAAAGACTTCAACTTTAATTTGTATTAACTGTTTATATCGACCTCGGTGACCTTGACCCTCATTGTGCAGTAAATTAACACAGTGAAGGCATGTTTGAGCCATTGACGTGTTTAAAAAATCCGATTTGGAAAGCCCTTCCCTGACTCACTTTCCTGACTGACTGGTAGCTGGAGCGTGATGCCTACGTCCAGGCCCTGGCACGGTTCACCCTACTGACAGCCAGCTCGGGCATCACCGAGATGAAGCAGAAGAACATCGACACCATCAAGACCCTCATCACCGTGGCACAGACGGATGGCAACTACTTGGGCAACTCCTGGCATGAGGTGAGTTTGCTGGTGTGTGAAGCTTACAGGGTGCCCTGTAGCTGAGGTGAGTTTGCTGGTGTGTGAAGCTTACAGGGTGCCCTGTAGCTGAGGTGAGTTTGCTGGTGTGTGACGCTCGCAGGGTGCCCTGTAGCTGAGGTGAGTTTGCTGGTGTGTGAAGCTCACAGGGTGCCCTGTAGCTGAGGTGAGTTCGCTGATGTGTGAAGCTCACAGGGTGCCCTGTAGCTGAGGTGAGTTCGCTGATGTGTGAAGCTCACAGGGTGCCCTGTAGCTGAGGTGAGTTCGCTGGTGTGTGAAGCTTGCAGGGTACCCTGTAGCTGTAGCTCGCTGCTTCTCTGGTTTATATCTGTTTCCATTAGATACCAAGATAATAGTAATGAAAGTTTGAAACATAGAGTAGGATGATCTTTAAGAACAGAAACGTCCCTTAAGAGGTAAGAGTGTGCAGAAGGGTGTGACACGGTCTGTGAGATTCCTTCTGCTGTGCACCCCCCCCTCGCAGATCCTCAAGTGCATCAGCCAGCTGGAACTGGCCCAACTCATTGGCACGGGTGTGAAAGCACGCTACATCTCAGGGACAGTCAGGGGTAAGGAGGGCATCGTCACTGGCACCAAGGAGCAGACGTCCGACGAGTACCTGGGCCTGGGTGAGTCTGTTGGATGCCATGAAACCTGCTGTTTTACTCTCCATTAACTGCTTTCCTAATTTTACAGACCAAGAGCGTTTCAAGGGTACTCCTGTGTTTGCTAAAGTGACCACTTCAAACCCATAATTTCCAACTCCGCTGGCTGTGATTAGCTGCCGGATGGCTGACTGATGATGGCAGCACGCTCACGTTCTCACTTTCTGCTCTTCACCATGCAGTCAGTGGCACTGTGGACCGCAAGCAGATAGCCAGCATTCAAGAGTCCATCGGGGAGACCAGCTCACAGAGCGTGGTGGTGGCCGTGGATAGGTACGGTACTGCCAAAGATCTCCTGAGACCTGTGAAGCCCCTCTGGTATACTGGGAATGGATTCAGCAGGTCTCTTACAGCCAGTCACTGTTGTATGGAAGCAGTGGGTCATTATCTACAGAGATCTGTCTGAATCGTTATTACCAAGCTGTATCTTGACTCCATTTTTTTTTTGGTTCTACATCCACTGACCATCTGCGGGGCTTTTTTTCTCTTCAGGATCTTCACCGGTTCCACCCGTTTGGATGGCAATGCAGTGGGTAAGTACTCTAGCATGTCTGTGTCTCATGGCTAAGCAGCCCCTGGGAGCCGTATAAAGCAGTGCTCTGAGTTCAAAGCCGGAACACGTCGACTGACCCGGGATGTGTGCAACGCTGCTCCGCAGTGGATTTCGTCAGATGGCTGTGCGCCGTGTCCATGGATGAGCTGGCGTCCCCGACGCACCCTCGCATGTTTAGCCTTCAGAAGATCGTGGAGATCTCCTACTACAACATGGGCCGTATCAGACTGCAGTGGTCCAGGATATGGGAGGTCATAGGAGATCATTTCAACAAGGTGAGTGTTTGTCTCCCACTGGAAGACCAGCAGATTACCCAGGGGTCAAAGGCTGGATTTTTATGCCCAGATAGGGACTCTCTTGGTGTGTGTGACTTGATTTGTCATCAGTGAAAATGAATAAGTCCAGCTGCTGTTCTGTTTTGGATAAAGGGTGTGGTCGCAGTTTGGAGAGAGGGTGAGGTGTTATCTACGTGTTTATGTCTCAGGTGGGCTGCAGTACCAATGAGGATGTGGCCATCTTCGCTGTGGATTCACTGCGGCAGCTGTCGATGAAGTTTTTAGAGAAGGGAGAATTGGCCAACTTCAGATTCCAGAAGGACTTCCTGAGGCCGTTTGAACACATCATGAAGAAGAACAGGTCAGAGTAAAGCCCATTGTACTGCCCTCATGTACAGGGTTTAGTCTTGTTTATCTAATGAGAACAGTAGTATAAGGAGAGCACTGTTTTTGCCAAATCCCTCAGACCTCAGTAGGCCAGTGTTTCAGAACCCAGTCCTCAGGGACCCTCAGACAGTCCTCATTTTTGCTCCAACTCAGCTCCCAGCCAATGGTACAGGTGCTCTGGTAGCTGGGAGGGAGCAAAAATGCTGATGCTTGAGCCACCCTAAGGGGGGGCCCTCTTCCACTTTGTTACCAAGGCTTTAAATCTTTTTCAGTTGAGGGACTTGTCTAAATTAGTTTTGGAAATGGAGCGTTCAGGGGAGCGCTGAAGTGTTCAGTGCAGAGTGAGAACCTGAGCATGCTTGACCGGTTCAGGTCACGTTCATGTTCACCACATGCTCATTTTCTAGACGTTACCGTCCAAAGCACCAGCCCGTCTCTGTAAAGCAGTTTTACTAAAGTTAATTAATAGGTGCCATGTGACGCCCAGTATTTCAGAACCGCTTAAAAAGATGGGCTTGCCTCCCCCACATAATTGGGCTTCATGCTTAGTTATTATGGAGGATGGAGCTGCTTTTAGCCTTCAGCCTTCCAATTTTCCCTGTGAACCTCAACAAGGAGGCGGCACCAACCCAGCAGTGGAAATGACTGCTGGGCCCAGGCCTCGTCGCACTCTGAGGCTGAAGGCTGGCAGACTCCGAAGCAGAGCTGTACCAACGGGAGCCCGGTGTCATTTACGCAGGTCGCCCACTATCCGGGACATGGTGGTGAGGTGCATCGCCCAGATGGTGAACTCCCAGGCGGGTAATATCCGCTCCGGCTGGAAGAACATCTTCTCCGTGTTCCACCTGGCTGCCTCCGATCAGGACGAGAGCATAGTGGAGCTGGCCTTCCAGACCACCGGCCACATCGTCAGTGAGTCCCTGCGGCAGGACGTCCGTATCAGCGGCGATGGCTTCAAGCCCAGACAGACGTCACCGTCGAGCTGTGGCAGTGTTCGTCGCTCAGTGAAGGATGATAGCTCACAGGATGTTGTTGGATGTAGTTTCCTTGGCTGAATGGCCTGAGGTTCTCCTCTGTTACTCTCCAGCACTCCAATAGTCATAGCGGCTCTGACTTGTCTGTCCTGTGTCGTTTCTTCTAGCGAATGTCTTTGAGAAGCACTTCCCAGCCACCATAGACTCTTTCCAGGACGCGGTGAAGTGTCTGTCGGAATTCGCGTGCAACGCCTCCTTCCCTGACACCAGCATGGAGGCCATCCGCCTGATCCGGCACTGCGCCAAATACGTGTCCGAGAGGCCGCAGGTCAGCACCTCTCTGTGCTTCTTCGGTTGGCATCGTTGCCTCCGTCACCACGGCTAAAGACACAGCGGCCATCCAGTGAGCCTGCAGTTAGCTTTCAGAATACAACGATCAACTCGGATACACCTAGAATGAGGGAGCATGAGGCGGTTCTGTTCAGCCACGGGCTCGTCAGTGACTCTGCCGGTGCTCACGGTCTTTCCGGCACTTTGTGTCCTTTTCCATCTTACCACTGACAGGCCTTCAAAGACTATACCAGTGATGACATGAATGTGGCTCCAGAGGACCGTGTTTGGGTGCGGGGCTGGTTTCCCATCCTGTTTGAGCTCTCCTGCATCATCAACAGGTGCAAGCTGGATGTACGGACCAGGTGAGTTCCCCGTCACGTCTGTGCTCAGGCGTCATAGAGACAACCTGTACATTCGGATGGATAGTAGTAAGAACGGGCAAATGGTACAAGTTCTCTGGCTGCGTCATAGGGGCCTGACGGTGATGTTTGAGGTCATGAAGACCTACGGTCACACCTTCGAGAAACACTGGTGGCAGGACCTCTTCCGGATCGTCTTCAGGATCTTTGACAACATGAAGCTGCCGGAGCAGCAGACTGAGGTGAAATCGACTGTGGGGTTAAAGAAAACCACAGAGGTCCTAGTTTCTAGGACAGGAAGTTTGGTTTAGAGATGCCATTGTGGACCCCATGTTTTTGTGTGATCACAGAAAGCCGAATGGATGACCACCACCTGTAACCACGCCCTCTACGCAATATGTGATGTCTTCACTCAGTACTTCGAGTCACTCAATGATGTCCTCCTGGACGACATCCTTTCTCAGCTGTACTGGTGTGTGCAGCAAGGTGAGTGGGTGGCAAGCCTGAGGTACAGCTCTACTGTCCAATAGGAGACTTCAGAATCCCCTGACATCCCTCCCTCTCATTAGATAATGAGCAGCTGGCACGATCAGGCACCAACTGCCTAGAGAACGTGGTCATTCTAAACGGGGAGAAGTTCTCACCTGAGACCTGGGACAAAACCTGTAACTGCATGCTGGATATCTTCAAGACCACCATTCCAAACACGTAAGATGGCTTATTTTCCTTAAGAAGTTGGAGTTTGGTTCTTCCTACTTGGGCTCTGTGTTCACTGCACATCTGCTTTCAGACTGCTCACCTGGAGACCAGCGGGGGGCGACGGTGAAGCAGTCTTACAGCTGGAAGGGCACGACAAGCAGCTGGTGTGTAAAGTGTCCCATTTCTGTCTGGCCTGTTTGCATTAAGTCCGTTTCCACGCTCAGGATGCTCTGCCAGTGTCCTCTGCACAGGTCGTACCGTTCCAGAAATTTCCATGGGCAGTTTTAAATCAAGCAGTAAGAAGGTGAAAGCCATCAGAAAATGTCCTTCTAGAAAGTGAAGCATGAGTTTCATATTTTTGTAGGATTTAAGGACCTGTTAGTTCTTCTTAGTGTTGTTTGTTTTTAAGCTTTCAGATGTAATACCCTGTAAACCTTTGAATCCTATTAAATGTCTTCAGTAACTGCATCCCACATCCTGAAGTTTATCCAGGATGATTTGTAAATTGAAATCTGGAAATGTAAATCATTTTCAACTCAAGTCATTTGTCTTGTATATTTCCATGCATCATCCCACCACTTTCCAAGCATGGAGTCCCTAGTAGCATGGGACATGATGGATGGGACGCAGTTTCGAGGTCTCATTTGGCTTACTAGTTACTAGTAAACTTTGGAATGTGGGAGGAAACCCACACAACGCAAGGAAAATGAGCAAACTGCACACGGACAGCAGGGGTGGGACTCGAATCCCCAACCCTGACAATGCTGCTCACTGCACTGCCGTATGAAGTATCCTAGTTACGCTTCATTTATTTCTGGCAGTTCCAGTCACATGTTGCAGTGGTAGAAGCAGTTCCATGGTAACAAAAGCTGAGTTGAGTGTGACTAAAGCCTGTGGCCTGTACCCTGTGCCCTCAGGATTCCATATCCCAGAAGTCCCTGGACATCCAGGCCCGTGCTGAGGACCAACAGTCCATTGGTAGTGTGGAGAAGATGTCCCTGGACACCCGGCGGCAAAGTCAATTCAGTGTGGGCTCAGGCCCTTATGAAGACGGCCCCAGAGCCAGGACCCCGACAAGTGAGTAGCCGGAGGCACTTTCAACAGGGCGGGGGGTGCCGAGGTCGGGCCCTGGGCGTCGCTCTGCCGGCTTCATGCCGGGTCTCCCCCTCTGTCCTGTGTGCCACCTCTGACAGAGTTCCAGGAGCAGAAGCTGTTCTCCTCGCTCCTCATCAAGTGCGTGGTGCAGCTTGAGCTCATCCAGACCATCGACAACATCGTCTTCTTCCCTGCCACCAGCAAGAAGGAGGATGCGGAGAACTTTGCAGCGGCCCAGGTGATGATCCTCACAACCCCTACAGGATCAGACTCACTCCTGGATCAGAACCGGTTACGGACCATGTAGGGTTTTCGATAATATTAATGACACTCTTATTGTTCCCTGTGAGGAACTTCTCTTTTCGCCTACCCCATCTTGCTCTCCGTGATACACAGACACATATGTAGGTGAGCTCAAGCTTGGCAGTGAAGGGCAGCCACCTGCAGTGGTCCCCATGGAGATGGGGGTTAAGGGCCTTGCTCAAGGGCCAGTAGACATGTGACTGTTCTGCTGAAGGCAGGATTGAACTGGCAACCTTCTGATCACAGGCGCAGAGGCTTAGTCCACTGAGCCACACACCCAGTGCTAACATGCTATGATGTAGCCCAGTCTAGTCTCTGTAAGCTTCACAGTCGGCTGTTTTCCTGAGATAGCTCCCAACCTGAATCGCTCGTGTGTTTCCCTCCTTAGAGAGACTCGCTGGACACCGACGTTCACGTGGACACACAGGACCAGGGTGTGTACCGCTACCTGACCTCAGATCAGCTCTTCAAGCTGTTGGACTGCCTGCTGGAGTCTCACCGCTTCGCCAAGGCCTTCAACTCCAGCCACGAGCAGCGGACGGCTCTGTGGAAGGCGGGTGGGTGGCGGCAGCCTGTGACAGAGCGTCACGCGTGTGACCGACGTCGCCCTCTGCAGGCTGTGACGTGTGCCCGCGCGTGCGCCGCTGTATTGCAGGCTTCAAGGGGAAGTCGAAGCCCAACCTGCTGAAGCAGGAGACCAGCAGCTTGGCCTGCAGCCTGCGCATCTTGTTCCGCATGTATACAGACGAGAACCGAGGGCCCGCCTGGGAGGAGGTGCAAAGGAGGCTGCTGAAGTAAGGGAAACAGGTCCCCCGGTCCCGGTCCCCAAACTGACCTACTGTCCCCCTGTTGTCAGTGACACACACCCTTATGCACCCGTGTTAAATATTTTTGACCACTATTTTTAGTAATTATTTGGCCTCTTTAGTGAAATTCCCGTGATATTCTCTGGCACATGGGGTACCGATTTTCCAGTGTTTTTTGCAGTACAGACGCTCTGCTACTTACGAACTTTCAGACATACGAACAAAGAGGACTAAGTCCAAATTGTGTTCATTGGGCTCCCGTTTCCTGTCCGCAACATCAGGTTTTTTTTCTGTGCGCCAATTCCGCCCAGTACGACTTCTGGCCGTACTCCCAGTGTAGCGTGCGTACTCCCAGTGTAGCGTGCGTACTCCCAGTGTAGCGTGCGTACTCCCAGTGTAGCGTGCGTACTCCCAGTGTAGCGTGCGTACTCCCAGCACCCTAGTTCTTAGTACTTGCGTATATCCTTAAAATGATGTCGAATAATGACTTTTTACGAACGGCCATTCGGAACGTATCTCATTCGTAAGTAGAGGAGCGTCTGTATATCCATGAGGAGATTGCCGTCCTCAGCTTTCACTAGGAGTGACTTCATCAGTGTGGATGCACTCCGTCACTCTTTGGGATGCTGTCTCTGCTGTCTTGCAGCGTGTGCAGTGAGGCTATTGGCTACTTCCTGAGCCTGACGTCAGAGAGCCACCGCGAGGCCTGGACCAACCTGCTCCTCCTCTTCCTCACCAAGGTGCTGAAGATCAGCGACGACAGGGTGAGTCTGCTGGCCACTTGGTCTCTGTGCATGTAATACTTTATGGACTGTTCTTATGGAGGGGGGGTTCTGCTCCCCACCTGACAATGTTTGCTGTCCTGCTCTGGGACCTGGTATTTGAGCTCATGGTATTTGATGTCATATCATTGTTTCCCCAATCCAGTCCTTGGGGACCCGCAGACAGTCCAACGTTTTGCTCCCTCCCTGCTCCTGGGATGCGGGGAGGAAGCAAAAAGGTGGACTCTCTGCCAGAGAGCTGGGATGGAACGGAACCGTGGACCGTCTCCGGGTCCCGGGACCGGCTCCGGGTTGGGAAACGCCGCGTTATATTGCCGACAGCCGACGGTTCGGTAGCCGCTCCGCCGCTAACTGCGGAGCAGTGCCCCCCCATGACGTTCAGCCCTGGGACAGACATGCTGTTGCTCTCCCCGCTGCAGTTCCGGGCCCACGCTTCCAGGTACTACCCGCTGCTCTGCGAGATCATGCAGTTTGACCTGATCCCGGAGCTGCGGGCCGCGCTGCGCAAGTTCTACTTGCGGATCGGCATCGTCTTCAACATCTCGCAGCCGTCCACGCAGGAGCCGGCGGCGGGCAGCCTGTGAGGGCCCCTCCCTAAAAACGGCGCACGGGGCAGGGCACAGGAGAGGGTGGGTGTGTGTGTGGGGGGGCGGGGCTTCGGTCTGACCCCCGCCGCCTGTCCCTCATCCCCCGTCCATAATGGTCTGTCATGTCCCCGTCCTCTAGGATGTCAGGGATGTTTTGAATTGATGTGAACCACCCCCCACCACCACCATTCAGGCAGCAGTTCCACAGCAGACCCCACTAATGGTACTGGAAGGTATTTGGGGGTCGTCTGTTCTGCACATATCTGCTGCGGATTCCCGCCCCCTCCCCTGCGTGGTCGGCTGACCACAGTCTATCACTGGAATTTGGGCCTCGCCTTGTACAGTAGGATAACGAAACTCCACAGGATTGTACCGATGGTTATAATAATTATTACATTTACTTTCTAACTTTCTGAATGTTCAGATGCCTGGTGTTTGGAAAGACTGAATCATCCTTCTCACCTCCTGGCATTACAGCTGTCTGAAGAATGATATGGATTCAAAGAAAAAAAAATTCAGAAAAGAGCAAAGTAATACAATAGAAAGTAATGTTTGTGACTTGATTTTTTTTGCACAGCCGAAGGCTAATGTAATGTAATCAACAGCCCTTCAGATAACTAGTTATGGAAATGCAGCTTTGTAATGTACATATTATCTTCTAACACTAGACATTGTTCCTGCAATAATTTTGTTTGTTTTTTTTTTTTTTGTTCTGTTTTCTCCCACTGAATTTGCTGCACTTGGTTTATTTACAGGATGCACTGGGGACTTTGTGAGAATGCTTAACTTAACTGTAGGCCAGCCGGGATATCCACTGAGCCATGCGATCGGTTTATAAGATGCTAACTGATGAAGAAATAGTCAAATTTATTCCGTTTTATATGTACAGGCTTTTATTTAAATGGGGATGGAGCCAGTGACTGATCCTCTTGAAACTGGAACTAAAATAAACACTGCAGATTAATGGAAACTGCATCAAAACCGTTACCGATGTGTTCAGTCTTGGTTTCACCGTCTGTGTATGAGATGTTACAAGCTGACCAGCTTCCGGCTTGAGGGTGGTGGACGTGTAGATGTTACGGATGTTCGTGTGCTCCGGTCTCTGTGGTGACGTGTCGGATCAGTCCCAAGCATTCCTGGTCTCAGCGGAGACCAATGGCAACATGTATACGGTACAGCGATGTAAAGTTTTTTATGCGGAACAGAAAACCTTTCTGTACAATACTGGTTATCATCCAACGGTCTAATCAGGTAACAGGTCAATAAAGTTTTTGAACTCCGGATTTTGTTCATTTTGGTCTGGCATCCTCTGTATCTTTACTGATCCGTGAAATCTTACTAGGATTAGTTATTAAACAAAGCTAGGTTTATGGGAACCATGGTCAGACTTAAACCGTCTTCTGCCCTCGAAAAATCAGCTGACTAATGCAGGACTGTGGACTTAAAACTGGGTGATGTTTAAACAGGGTCCCGTGTCCTGTAAAATATATTAAAATACATTTTTTAATGCCTATAGGATATTAATTTGAGATAATACTGAAAGATGTACCAAGTAAGTACTTTTAAATCTACTGATAAGAACTGAGAAAAGACCCCAGGATGTAAAAAGCGATAAGATTCGCCTGCTGGATGAAAATGGCGTGGGGGGGGGGGGTCTTAAAATCATTCCTGTGTTTTAAACTTGAAAGGCATGATTCTGCTCCACTGGGCCCTTGAGTAAGGCCTTTAATCTGCAACAGCTCCATCCTGGGTATGACGTCAATCTGCATCCAGCCATGCAAGCAGGTTCTCCAAATTCCAGGGAAAATTTCACGCGGTTCCACTACATTAGAACTAGTGTGGTGCTGAGGTATCACCGGCTGCACTCGGGTTCCCATCCCTGAGGGGGCTCGTCGTGTAGGGGGTGCGGCTATCAGAGCGCACCGTTTACCTCTCAGTGCCCGATTCACATAAAATCCTGAAAGGTCTTTATTCTGCACATCTCTACTAAAAGGAAACCTTCTGTTTTTAAAACATCTGCAAAAGAGGTTTATACCAGCTACCAGGTAGGGGCCTACAAAGGAGATGCTTCACTTACATCTCCGCATTTCTCCCCACATGGAGCTCATCTGAAGATATTTTGATAACCTCATTTTCATGATTTTTTCTAATGACCGAATTTTGTGCTAAATTGGACCTTAGCCTTAGAGCACTGACAAAAGGTACAGAATTAAAAAATACAATTTAATTTTTACGGCAGCACACACAATACATACAAATAGATACATTTTGCTCACTAAACGTCTGTCTGTTACTCATATTGAGTGCAGTATGGCATCAGCCATGGTAAGTGGATGGACCGTCCCAGGCGGGCAGGCTGCTCTGGGCACGACGTTTCACCGTGTCCGAAGTGCCCGGTCTCAGCCAGGGCTCCGTGGCGACCGTATCCATGGAGAAGCGCCTGTCTAGAGGGGACTGCAAGACACACAGCGCTGGGTCCGCCTCCCCGTCAGCCAACGTGTTCGGACCTGGGAAGGACAGGCGTGTCACTGTGCTGTGGCTATGTGGACAGCTCTGACTCCCCCCCCCCCCCCCCCCCCCCCCCC
>JAODLC010000036.1:19663535-19682126 GCA_026781145.1 Hippopotamyrus pictus | reverse complement strand
GGGGGGGGGGGGGGGGGGGGGGGGGGGAGTTCAGAAATTGCACATAGAAATAGGTTAGGTACAGCCAACCAACCATTCCATTTTACTTAGCAAATGCTTCTACCCAAGTAACACAGATTTTTTTGAGAACTCGGGGTCAGATGGTCCCTGGAGGGTTAAGGGCCTTTGCTCAGGGCCTCAATGGTGACATCACTGTCAGCAGCCTTCCGATCACAGGTATGGTATCCTAACCTGCTGAGCTACACACTTCCCCAAAAACAATCATGCCCGTCTAAACTGCATTCCAACCAGCGACATAAGGATCTCAGTGCTGGTTCAAACAGGATTTCAAAATAAACATTACTGTGATTCACTTTTCAGTCTTTCCTCTGTCATACCTCTAATCTAATCTAATGAACTGCATTTTAACTACATAAAAATAATATTTTATAGGAACAATTTTGGAAGACCCTTTTCCGTTCCAGCATGACTGTGCCCCAGTGCACAAAGTAAGGTCCATAAAGACACAGGGTGAGTTTCCCGAAGCTTTCTTAACGCCAAGTTATTCGTGAGTTCCATCTTTTAACACAGAACTTAGGAACGACGTAGTGTTAAGGTTTCGGGAAATCACCCATGGTCGAGCGAGTTTGGTGTGGAGGAACTTGACTGGCCCACACAGACGTCAACCCCCGTCTAGTTGGGATGAACTAGAATGGAGATTGTGAGTCAGGCCTTCGTGTCCAACAACAGTGCCTGAGCTGACAAATGCTCTTCTGGATGAATGGGCAAAAATTCCCACAGACACACCCCAAAATCTTGAGGAAAGCCTTCCCAGAAGAGTGGCAGCTGTTATAGCTGCAAAGGGGGACCAACTCCATATTGATGCCTATGGGATTTAGAATTGAGTGTCATAAAGGTTCCTGTAGGTATAATGACCAGCTGTTCCAATACTTTTGTCCATATATTGTGTGTGTATAAAAATTCAGGCTGTCACAGTTAAAAATTAAATCGCACACGTTAAAGCGCTAAGTTAACGCGATAAAAACAACCTCGCACAGCACACCATACAGCCCCAGAAATGCATTTATTGCGTTTTCTGTACCACATTGTTCATCTGCTCCCGTCATATTTGGGGCGTTTCAGGTTACTGTAGTCACTTTCTGAGCAGAAGCACGATTTGGATGAGTAACCCTCGTTTTATGCAGTTGATTTACAACGCTTAAAGTGAGAAAACGAAGAAATTTTATTAAAGGATTTGGCATTTAAGTCCTTAGCTTTTTATCGCTCATTACATATATCTTTTAAATGGTGAATTTGACTCCTTCAAATTTCCTTCTTAAAAGTAGATGTGCAAAACATACATACATAGAAACACTGTCTCTTCTTGCACTTTAATTCATTTTTAAAAATGTAAGTTACATGCAGAAGTGACTCTCACTAGTAATATAATCAAGGTCTATTTTCCTGCCGTTTCCCTTGTCACTTTCTTTGTACTGTATCTTGCCCAACCCATTTCTTTCCTTTCCTTTAAACAGTCATAATAGTGATTCATAGTAAATTTTGTGTCATTACATTTTGCCATTTATTTATTTAAGGCATATACAAAGTCAAGCCTGTTACAGGATTGTCTAACAGAGAAATCCTCTTTAATGTTTTTGTACTTGAACAATTGTTTTAACAGTAGCATGATGCTGACTTATTGTTCGATAATGTAATGATGCATCTGATCAGCAATACATTTTTTCCTGTAGGTGAACAGTCACAATGTATTTAAATATGACCGAACATGCGACTAATCACTGTTTACGTGATTACAAAAATTAAACTGACAGCCATAATATACATTTAATTTATCTATTTATTCATTTTAAATATAAAATGACTGCTCTTTTCTTGTATCAAACCCTTCTCACCTCTGCATTCCTCTGCTCTACCATGTGAGCTATCGAAGCGGGAACGTTATCTGCTAAGGTGGCTCCACATCCATCACCCATGCCAGACCCTGACCACATGACCCTGCCTGGAGCCCCAGCATACCGCACGCTCCCGGGACTCTCCAGGTCCTCTGTCTGCACACGCTGCTGCAGCTGCTCCTCCAGCGCCCTCTGCTTGCTGCGCAGTTGTCTGCGCAGGGCTGACAGTTCCCTGACGACGCCGCTGTGTTTCTCTGAGAGGGGCAGATGGTGGATCTCAGTGCCGTTTAAACCATGCAGGTCAGTGCAGCACAACAGAGCTGCTCACTGGACACAGGCTTAATAAGACTGTCATCAGCGGGTTCTCATCTCTGCCCAAGCCTTTTTGGGGCCTTAAAGTTTGAATAACTTAGTTGTCTTGTGTCACGTCCCTTCCCATTCTGATACTGATAAGTTGGGGTGCCCCCTGGTGGCTGCTGGGCCTTTAACGGCCGCTTACTCTGCTTATGGTTACACAGGGCAGCCAGTGGTGTGCAGGGTAGGGAAGGTGGAGGTACAATACCTTTCGCCCTCTGCTGGTTTCTGTGAGCAGGCACCGGTGGCGAGGGTGGGGCAGGGACAGAGCTCTCCTGGGGAGGAATTGCACATGCAGCCACAGTGACCCTCATTCCGTCAGCCTCAGCGAGTGATCCGAGCCCCAAGATGTGGCCGTGATGCGACCCCATACCGGCTACAGCTTCTCATTATGACGTATCAGCCTACAGACTGCATCACTCACAGAAAGTACAGACGCGGAGTGGGGGGTGTCTGAGGAGGGCGGGGGCACCGTGCGCTGACCAGCCAGCTTGTTCTGCAGAGTTGGTATGGGAGGCGATGGCTCCCTCTGAACCTTCTGTGGGAAAAACCGGGGCAGATGTCAGGAGATCCACCATGGAGACACTCAGAACCCTCAAGCCAAGGTCTGCAGAGAAAAGTCTGAGCCACACCTCCTCCAACCGCGCCTGCCTCTCCCGCTCATACCGCTCCTTCAGTGCGGCACTCAGCCGCTCCTCTTCCTCACGCCTCTTCCTCTCGGCCTCTCTGCGTCGCTGCTCCGCCTGCCTGACCAGCTCGTCATTTTTGGCCATTTGCTGCGGGGGGGTAGGATTAAAGAGAAATGCGTTTCACCAGCAGACCATTACACCGGCCACACTATCCCCTTCTTCCTCCCTGTACCTGTGAATCATTCCCAGTAACCCCAGAGTAGCCCTGGAGCCTGGGAAGCAAGGAGGCCATGAACACTGCATGTGATCACTGCGTTTAATCAGCCAGGAGTCACCAAGCGGAGCTACACATACCTCCTGCTCCTTGCGCTTCCTCTTCTCCTGCTCCTCCTCATACTCCCACTGGATGCGAGCTCTCTGCTCGGCCAGCCGCCTTTCCTCCTTCTCATCTTCCAGCCGGAGACGATCTTGCTCCTCCGCCTCCCTGTGCCTCTTCTCCTCAATCTGTGAACCCCGACCCACACAGGACGCATGTGCTCAGTGCAGATGCCTCATGACCCAACAGTCCCTCACATCCTTCAAACATGGACCCTTTGTTCAGAAAGGAGCATCCAGGAGACACTAGGAGATGCAGTTGTATTTGTGAGGAGAACACTGCAGCTGATATTTGCACTGCTTTCTTCAACAAAATGGTCAATGCAGGAGTGGCAGGAAAGTTGTGAATATTAGAGTTAAATGCTTAAGTCACCAATGGATACAAATAAAGGCTGCCTGATCTTTGTAAATCATTCCAGTAAAAATGGACATACACCGGAGTTGTGATTGGTGTGATGTTCAAAACCTGTTTGGCTGGTTCTCCAGGTTCAGAAGCAGAGATCACGATTCCAGCTTTACAAGTCTTACGTGGCATGAAGCACTTCCTGTTTAGTTACCCAATCTGAGCACTTAAAAGAGCAGAATGTCACAAGCCTGCCATCTCAGGTTGTCCTCGTACTTCTCTTAAAGGGGCAGGCTGTCCTTGTACCACTCTTAAGGGAGCAGAATGTCACAAACCTGCTGTCTCAGGATGTCCTTGTACCGCTCTTGTTCCTGAAGTTGCTGCGGAGTAGGCAGGTCCACAAAGACGTTGCCCCTGGCGAAGGGCGATGCATGGGAGTAGCCTGGTGAATGAAAAGGAGCATCAGCAGACTGTGACCTTCAGAGAAACATCTCCCAGAGTGTGAGCAGAGCGTGGGCCTTTCCGACCCCCACCTGACATCCCGTTTCCCGAGGGAGCGGCATCCTGCCCTCGAGGAGCCGACACCTTCGCGTCCGCCTGACCAGCTGCCCCCTGGTCCTGAGAGCCTGGGGTCACATACGCCTCCTTGTTGGACCGGTTCATCTGCTTCAGGTCCGCTGGTGACACACAAGTCACAAGTCAGCCAGTACTGCTTCTTCCAGCTTTCACCACGTGTACCATTAATGCCAGCTACCTCAAGCTGGTTGGATAGCCCACTATAGAACTGGATTGATATCAAAATTGACTATGGTACCTTGGTATCCATTTAAATATATTGCTTTGAAATAAGCAGGCCTATTCATGAATGAAAACAGTGGTATCTTATAGCTTTAACCATATCAGTAAAATATGAATAGAATAATCACATAGGAGCATGGAACTGGCAGAAAAGGAATTCCCAAACACATCAGCCCCCACTAAGGCAGCATTACTCCTGCGGGGGCAGTGTGGAGTCACGAGGAGGACGGTGCTCCCGTACTCAGGAGGTTCCCCTGATGGTCCTTGAGGGGCGCGCCGCCCCCTCCCTTCCCCCAGGGGTTGTAGGCCTTCATCTCAGCTTGCAGCCGGGTCTCGTAGCGCTCCCTCTCCGCCTCCTCCTGCCTACGGCGCTCCTCCCGCTCCTGGATCTGCAGAGAGTCACGGCATGGGAGTCTGCTGCTTAACAGGCGTCAGAGTAAGAACACGGTCAGAACATTGTTCTGGATTCTCGGATGTGGGGTACAGATATTTATTACGCATGAGGTCAGTCTTTAGGGTTGATATTAAGATTGTGGTCAGAGGAGAGCTGACAGGACTATCTGGACTCTTCATTCACTCAAGATGTTCTCCAGAAAACAAAGCAGGCAGTGGCTGTTCTAGACCATTTCAACTGGGGGGCCAGACTGGAACCAGTTGTTCTGTTAGAGGGGGCAGATGCATTTGACTTACATCGATCGTCAGCATTAAGAAGCAAAAGCCAGTTTTGAAAACCGATAAAATTATTTATGCAGTGCTTTGCAGTTACACCCCTCATGGCAGAGGGCTGGCCCCCTTGCCGTACTGCGCCTGGAACATGAACACCCAGCCATTCACAGCTCCAGTTTACAGACGATACCACCACTGCGGGTCTGATCACTGACGAGTCAGTCTGCAGAGTGGTGCAAGAATAAGTTCTCTGTCAACATCAACAAGACCAGGGAGAGTGTCGTGGTATTCAGGAAACAGGAGGCAGACCATGCTCGTGGTGTGATGCTGGCATTATTTGTCGTTATTCGTTGTTAATGTTAACAGACAGCCTGTAGGGGGCACCCAGCACCTGTCGCGCGACAGCCATCCCAAACAGCCTGTCCTGCTGTGGGATGTTGGGTTAGGGTTGGGTTACCTGCTGCCTGAGCGCGTCCTGGTAGCTGATCACGCTCTCCTTCGATCGCCTGCGCAGCCGCCCTGGCATGCCAGCGATGCCACCGTCACCCGACACCAGCCCTGACTGCCTGGCGGCTCTGTCGCAAAGACACTGTCTGGTTAACAAATCCCACGTGCACTTTCCATTTTTATCAGTGTCACTGAACAGTAAATCTCCCAACAGGATGGCAGTGACAGACTGACTGATAATATTCTCACCCCAGGAACACAGGGAGTGTGTGCATTCAGAAGGCACGTGTTCATTGTCAGCGTGTGAGGCACCATGTCGTTCTTATTGTGCTGATAAAGTCTTACTGTGGCGCGGATTCTGCATGACCCGGCTGACCCCGAGGATGCTCGGGTGCGAAGAGGGTCCCAGCGCGGGCTCCGCCTCCAGCTGGCCCGCCTATCGGAGGATCAAACAGCAACGAGTTAAAAGACGGACCACATAGTCAGACTCACCCAAGCGAGTTTCCGCTGTAAAGTTATAAGGGCGTCGATTGGAAAAGAATATAGTCAAGCAGATGACTGGTGGAAGGGGCCAGCCTATTAGAGGCCAGCCTGTTGGAGGCCAGCCTATCAGAACTCACATTATGAAGCACAGCGGAAACTGACCCCGCCCCTCCACAAAGCCAGGTGCTCAGTGCTCACCAAAGGCCGAACCCGGGTCCAGGGGGTTCCGGACTCCATAGTAAAAGTAGGCCTGGTCAAAAGGAGTTCTGTACGCCTCAGCGACCGTGGGAGGAGCAGGAGGGGGAACACTGTGGATTCTGAAGAACAGAACAAACACTGTGTATGTGGTATTGTACAAACGCCTGGTAGCCCCATACAGCACCCCCAGAAAGCAAAGTGCTGTAATTCCCATTCACACTCTGTACATTCATATGCAGAGAAAGACACATTGACATACTGAGAGGCAGCAATTTCTCCCAGAGTGCTAGACAGGTTCTTGTGGAGGTCTTCGGACTGAGCCAGCGGAAAGAGCCCATTGCCCATCAGGCCTGCTGTGACTCCAGTGCCCGCCAGTGCCTCTAGGGCGGCGCTGTAGTCCAGCAGGGGAGACTGAAAGGCTAGGCGTGGCCTGGCTGGGGGGGCTTTCTCCTTTGTGTCCAGAGGGGGTTTTTCCTTGGGGGGCCTCACAGCAGTATTACTACTTCTTATTCCCAGTCCTGGTCTGCTTGGGACATCACGGGTGCTGTCCTGGTCATGGCTCACTGCCCCGAAATGCTTGATGCGGTCAGGCTGTGGGGTAAACATTTACCAAAAATACAGAGTCGGGACTGGAAGGCATATGGGCAGGCTGGGCAGCCCCTTGACGTGGCCTAATGATTTAATACAGTGTTTTCCAACCCAATCCTCGGGGACCCCCAGACAGTCCACATTTTTGTTCTCTCCCAACTCTGAAAACACACCTGTACCAGGAATTCGATGTTCTTGATTGGCTGTGAGCTGGGAGGGAGCAAAAATGTGGACAAAATGTGGGAGTCCCTGAGGACTGGGTTAAGAAAAACCGATTTAATGATACAGGATGCATAGAATCAGAACCACGGACTGCATCTCTGCACTCTTTTCTGCGAGTCAAACCCACCTGCTTTTCTGGGTCGACAGCTCCTGTGGCAGCAACCTTGAGCTCCAGCTCCTTCTCTCTGTCAAAGAAAGCAGCATGAGGCTTAAAAAGGATCAAGCTCACAGCACAAAGGGGCCCCTGATCCTGTTCACAGCAACACGCCTCTTTGCTCAAGACGCCCGCACATCCCCGAGAGCTCATCTGCCCAGACACCATCTGCCCGTCTCTGTGAGGTTTACCACCCCTGTCTGCACTCTCCATTCCAGGCCAAATCTAGCAGAAACCGCACATGGTGACAGAACGTGAGCCTATGAGCCCGACACAAGCCCGGCTCCGGTCCGGGAGGGCGTACCTCTTCCTGTTCCTCTGCTGCTCCGCGATCTGCTCCAGCAGCTCCTGTCTGTATCGCTCTTTCTTCTTCTGCATGGTCATTTGTCCCTCAGCGGCCCCTGCCACGCAGATCGCCACAGCCTTACTGCGGGAGCCTACCCCAATAACGCCCGGCGTCGGAGAGCTCGAGGCTCGACTTCGTGATGGAAACGGGGTCAAAGTACCGCATGCTAACCACGGACCCCGTTCCGGCCCCTTCAGACAGTGGAGCTTCCATATTAAGCCCGATGGTATTCTTGCATTTAAAAGCCACCAGCATACGCCATCACACACAAGCCACCCATGCAAAAGACGGGGCCTGGGTGGACCCCAGCAGCGAGTCTGCGCTCATCTCCAGCCTGAACTAGCTTGACATGCTCCAAGCTTTAAATGCTGCAAGTATGTTTTGCTATAATTACAGGGCGGCTAAGAGACAAATGATGGCACGAAAGGGTTAACGAAACAGAAGATGAAAGCAGCAGATGGAAGGCGGGCCGTATAAGCAGGCCTTATAAGCAGGCCTCATCGCTGTGGCACTCCTGCAGGACAGATGATGCTTGAAGCAAGACAGAAGATGTTTAAGATGTCCGGCGGAAAAATGGCGACGCTCACACAGCATGAGGGAAGAGGAGACTCCACGTCGAGACCACGCCGCTCTTACCGATCATCAGTCCGGTGGCAAACTGCATCCGGTCCCTGCCGCCGGCCGACCCGGACCTCTCCGGTCCCTTCGCCTCCACAGGCACCCGCAGCCTGACACACAAGCGCATCTGCAGGTTACTGCGGCGACGTCTCCAAGATGGAGACTCACTCCTCAGCCCCTGAGTCAGGCGTGCTGGATCGATACGATCCCACCGAGAGGATCGCTGACTGCGTCTGGTCCATTAGTGTTAATCAAGCTGTCGCTTCCCTGTGAGTAACCTCTCAAAGACAGCAGCATCGTCCAATAACTGACCATCACACCGAGTCAATAAAGCCCCAGTCTTCGGGTCTAAGAAACGGCCTTATTGCCCAACTTCTCATTTCACCTGGAGATTTTTTTTTTTTTTAGTTATCTGAAGGCGGGACACGTACGCGTGTTTGGGTGTCACAGGTGCCATCTTCCGGGTGTCCTCTGCATTCTCCCCATCAGGAGCATCAGGGGGCTGATGCCTTCTCCTCCCCTGAGGAATTCTGGGAAATTAATATTAAGTAAATATTTTAACAGCTGGGAGTGAGACGGCAATGAGGACATGCTACCCACACACCCACTGCCTCATCTTCTACGGCGGCGTCAGAGGGGCACCTGGTCTGAGCACAGGGTCGTGTTTCTGCATAATCCTCCAGGTCTTCTGTTCCATCCCTGTGAAATGAGACCGGAAGCAGGATTGGAGGGAGGCACAGGAAACAAGGCACACTGTATGACATCAGCAGGACACCCGTGGGGCAGAACCTGTCTGGGGCCCGGGTCCGCCGCCCCCTCATCTCCACACGGCCGGGCTGGCGGCCCACCCGAGGCCGTCTCTTGGCCAGATGATCCCACTCGTCCTCCGAGAAGTCCATCCCAGAGTCGTCCTCCTCCTGGGCGGCACGGTGGGTCCCCTCATCTGGCTCGTCTGGCCCCCGGCCTCTGCCCCCCCCTGGCCGGGGCCTCCGCTCAGCTTCCGTCAAGGTGGCGGCATCCCTCCTGGATGGCTGGTGCAGGTTGACTTCTGAGGCACCCAGACCGACAATCTGCATGCTTCTGGAAGCTGAGTGAGGATCAGCATCACCGACCTGCAGCAAGGGAAGCCATATGGACCCAGAATGCCCAAAAAAATGCAAACAACTGAAGATTTTCTTACATTATACTGCATTAGCATAATGTTTACTGTGCTTGCAGTTCATATTCATGTCTTTTGCTATCTAAAAGTAGCGTTAGAGTACTTTTAGGACCTGTACTTCTCAGGTTGCACATTCAAGGGCAGGTTTCTACTGCAGGGCCCTTCAAATCTGGCCCTCGATTTCAAATCCAGGCCATGTTTTCAGTTCTCCCAGGTAGTTAGTTCAATAATTACTGATTCTGATTGGACAGAAGCTTCACACCTGACTCACAGATACGGGAAGGCTGGAAAATCAGCAGCGCTTGACCCTTGAGGACCGGGATTTGAATAGTCCTGCTCTAGTGCATGTCAAGCAGTTGCATTCTGGGAAATGTACCTGCACAGCCCTGACTTTTTCTCCAAGACCCCTAAGGAACTGATTGTACTCATGGTTCCTTTCAATTCTTAATTTCTCCTGGGAAACGTAGAACAAACAGTGCATTACCGTACTGACAGACACTTAAACACCATCAACTGAACAGTGCATGAAGAATCCATGAAATATTCAGTTAAACGGTTCCCGGCATTGACATTTTTATTCTTGCATTAATGATGATTCCTGTGCACACCCTTTAAAGCATCAGGTGACCTATACTGACAGCAGGCATGACCAGCCCACTGAAGGTGGCCAGAGTTTTTTTTGGCGCCCCCTGCCTTTCACAACAAAGCCATTTGCTCAAAGAGTGGTCAGATGGCTACCTTAGCAGACTTCCTCTCGCCAATGGGTAGCGAAAGACCGAGGTTCTGGCTGGGCTCAATCGTGCGCTGATTGTGTTTCTATAAAGGATAGGGAGACAGTCCTTCAACTCAACGGTGATTGTGGAGCTCATGAAAAGATATGCGCAGAGGCGCATCTTGTCAGCAGGCAGGGCAGGCAGCTGCTTGGGGCCCCCAAGCCACTAGATGGCGAACGAGAGCCAAATTTATTAAAATGATGACAAAACTGGTTAGAGGGGGGGCCCCCAGTGAATTTTTGCTTGGGGCCCCAACAGACCCTAGGATCGCCTCTGGATATGCGGATGTCAGACCCAGTTAATGCTCTGGAGCAAGTCTAAATTTAACACGGTACGCACACCAGCTGCACCAGTGACCGATAGTCCAATGATTCTGGGGCAGAAGCCCTTCCAGATGCCCCTATGGACACTAACAAGTAAACTTCTCCTTCCAGGGGACCATCCGCATGACCTTTGATCATGCTAATCCATAATACCCAGACTAATTTAATCATCAGTCCCAGCATTATGCAGGAAACACTAACTAGTAGGAGAATAGAGAATAAACGCTCTACCTCCTTCCTCTGTCTGGAAGTTTCCTGCAGGTTGGTAAGAGAAACAGAATCTGTCACCTCCTCCGTCACTGAGCAGCATTTTTCAATGCACCAGCAGGGGGCCTCATTTCACTACTTCATTGTTCAATAATCTGATTCAGTCACATCAAATGACTCCCACAGAATTCTCAGTCACCACATCAGTCATCATACACTCCAGTCATTCATCATTTAATGTTCCTTCATCTTATTTAACACGACATACTTCAGCTAAGAAAGCCCGCCCCCGTACAGACGCCCCTGGAGGTTACCTGACGCCCGTACAGACGCCCCTGGAGGTTACCTGACGCCCGTACAGACGCCCCTGGAGGTTACCTGAGCCATGTAGCGCCGATAATCCAGCCGCAGCTCCTGCTGCAGCTGCTGTTTCTTCCTCTCGTAATCCCCCCCCAAAGGCAAACTGGCCCCAAAGATGTCCCCTGAAAACGAAGGGCCAGGCATCCCTGTGGCAGTAACAGACACAGCAACACATTTCTGTCCCTCACGATGACAGATTCCGAGCACCCAGACTGCCCCCGAGGCCCCCCATGCAGTACCTTTTTGCTGAGCTTGCAGACTCGGAGGGGGGGACCTCATGGAGGGGGGAATATTCTCCTTTACTGAAGCTTTGTATGCATCATTAGTCAAAGCCTATTTGGAGAAATTACATTCAGGATCGTCCACAACGCATTTCACGCTGATTAACAAAACTATATATCATACACAGTACAGGGCAGAAGTTTGGGCCCATCCTCCATTAAAAAAAAAAACATACTGCTTTTTAAAATATCTTAAAAACAAATGTAACTGACTGGTTTTGAAGTGTAATATAACAATTCACTGTGCATTGCAAGTGCAATATAATGAATGCGAGTGTCTGAGTACCAGTTTTATCAAAATATCCAGCCCTTGCCTTTATCACAGTGGCACAGATTCACTGCATCCTTTCCAGCCATTTCAGGAAATAGCTTGTGTCCAAACCCTCCCACACCTTTTCAAGCATGCAAACAGTTCTGTCTCATTTGCTAGTTGCTCATTTTAAACTTGCTGGTCCAACTCATCCCATGGATGGACTTTCATCCATCCACAAGACCTGCTACCCGTCCTGAATACTCCAGTGTTAGTGTTGTTTAGCCTATGGTGTCTTTCTTGTTAACACTATGAAGTGACGGTTTTCCGGCAGCAACTGGACCATGCAGTCCAGCATACAGTATTAAGACACACTGGTTTCCCTCTGTTCACATTAATCGCAGCCCTCAGACCTCTGCAGTCATCTTCCGATTTCTTTTGCACGTCACAACCAAGTGTTGATCTTCAGCCTTTGATGTCACTTTCCTAGCCCCAGACCGTTCCTGGTCAGTTGCTTCCTGCCAATCGTTTTCCTTTGTAAACAGTAGGTCATTCCATACTTGGAGACATTTAACTTTCTGGCTATTTGGTGATGAGAGAACCCTTCTTTACTCAAAATTTCAATTTGAGCTCCCTGTTCAATCGTTAGCGGTACCTTTCTAGTCATTACAAGTATTACAAGTATTTATCAAAAATTCTGACTTATCAGTTGTGACGCAGTACAACAGAAGATTGAAATGAGGAGCAGACTACATTAAACCTCACAAACTGATCTGGGACAAGGCAGACATGTGGCTGTCATTTAGACACAATCAGGAGAGGCCAAAAGTAAATTAAGGTCTGACATTAGCAAACAGAATTCCAACACAAAGTGAACATCAATGCACTGAAGACAGACCTGATATATCTTCTTCAAAACCAATATTTTTAGCCTTTGTGGCTAAATAATTGGGTTAATAAAAGGTATAAAATATGGAAAACCAGCCAGTTATATTTGTTTTAAGTGTTTCTAGTATTTTCTTGCACACACACACCCTCTCCCCCAGGTTACGATGGGGTTATGTTCCGACAAACCAAGCATAAGGTGAGAATGCATTTTAATATCGTACACCTAACCTAGTCTACCTTAAAAATGCTTAGAACCCTTAGATTAACCTACAGTTGGGCAAAATCATTAACACAAAGCTTATTTTATAATAAATAAAATGTTGCATATCCCATGTAAATTTATTGAATAATGTAGTGAAAGTGATGAACATTTACTTACCATTTAACATTTACAAAGACCATCGTAACCCAGGGAGGAGAATGTAATGTACAAAAGTTTCAGGTAAATTTAGAAAAAAATGGATATTGGTAATTCTGTGTGTGATAAAATTACATTTTGTATATAAATATAAAACAGTTTTCTAATCACACTATATTACAAACTACACTTCAGTTGCAACCTATGAAAATGTTCAGGGTTCACATGTGACTGAAAAGCCCACTTCAAACAGGCAAACACAATGACCTCCAAGCAGGTGAGTAATATCAGCAAATAGTGTGTATATTTATGGGACAGAGATTAAAGGGGGACACACCCTCAGTTCCATATATGGTGGATCCTGACCCAAAAGCACTCTCTCATTGGCCGCTTTAGCTTTCTGTTCTTGAAGAGAGCTCTCACATAGGTTCGCCATTTTCCTCGACGTCTGCATCCCAAAACATGGCAAAAATTTACATCTGCAATGATCCTACAAACAGTTGTTAGACGAATCACATTCAACTATGGGTGAAACCCCCTTTTTGATTACACCAACAGCAACAACCAACCGAATCCCCCCATCTTCCAACCACTCATGCTGGTGATGGTTCTGGGAGGGCCAGCACAGGGCAGATGAGGGAGGGGGGGCACCCTGGATGGGATGCCAGGCCATCTCAGGGCACACAACACACTCTTATACAGAGGGCAATTTAAAGACACCATATAGTACAACTACATGTCTTTGAACTGCAGAAAGAACCCCCCCCGAGAGAGAGAGAGAGAGAGAGAGAGAGGTGGGATTTGACCCCACAACCCTGGAGGTGCACGGTCTTGGTGCCACAGTTTGTCCCAATTGCCAACTGCACCCACATAATTTAACGTACATAATGGCATGATCCCCTCTCACATTTAAAATTGGAAACTGGAAATTCAAGTCATTTCTAACTTATTAAAAAATAATTAGCCAAAGCCATGAAGGCGAAGATTTACCTCCCGCACCTCATACACAGTGAGGTCAAGAAATGTCACCGGCAACAGGTCAGGTACAGCAAGCCTCCCAATGATCCTGTGCTGACGGCCACCACCTGTGCCCAGAATGAGTAAAATCATACAATAAACAGCCATCAACATTTCTCACAATCTAAACAGAAAATTTGCTTTCTCAGAAGTGCCTTCAGAAATGATCTAGGTTATCTAAGATGGGTGCTTAGAACAGTGCAATAACATGAAAAGCTCTTTGAAAAGCACCTTGTGACTTTACATGTTCAAATCCCACATAATATGGCGTTTGCTCGGGCAATACCTAGCTGTGCATTTAAAACATAATAAATTAGCCAAACTATAACAACTATAAATTAATAAATGAACCAAACAACAAGCAACATTTAAGCAAACTATAACCAGCTACAAAACGGATACACATTACCAAGTCGGTTTAATAGAATTCCCCAGAAAAAGAAAAAGTGTTAGAGAAATATATTAGTAATTTACAGAGCAATGGTGGTCTGTCTCTTTAAAACCCGCTACTAGGCAACCGCACTGTACACAGAGTCGCGCGTTAGCTTTACTGCACTACACACTACATAAAAGACAAAAGCAGCTACAACGCAGAAGTTAAACATCTATTCGCAAGACGGGACAGAAACGATGTAAACCGATGAAAGACAAAACGCCGCTTATGTAACTGAAGCTGCCACTTAGCCACTAACTTACCTTTAAACCCAATATCGAACTGCGTTAAAGTCTGTGGTTGAAGTAACGGTAACTAGGCTAAAACTGGACGAAAAAGATCAAAACCCGCTTGACTACGGAGAACAGAAGCAGCGTACCTTTCCCGTTTAAATTGCTTTCACGGATAAAGGTGTCAGTAACGCTGAACCACCAACAGCTGCAGCACATCAAACCCCCGGCGCTCCGCGAAGCCCCCTGCTGGCCGGGAAGCGTTACAAAGCATCGTGCTCGCACAAGGCGGGGCGCCCCGTCGTGGAGGAAAGACGCTATAATTGCAGCTCCCGGGTGCCGGGGCGCCACCTGGTGGATGAGTGATGTTACAATGGCGTATGCGACTAACGGGGATTTACGGAGATGCACACGGATCAGCTGTGACATTAAAACCACCAGCCTGATATTGTGAAGGTCCCCCTTCCCCAAATCAGCTACCGAGGCATGGACTGCACAAGACCTCTGAAGGTGCCCTGTGGCATCTGACACCAAGACATGTCTGCAACAATGTTTAGGTAGGTGGTACTTGTCAAAGTAACATCCACATGAATGTCAGGACCCAAGATTTCCCAGCATCACACTGCCTCTGCTGGCTTGCCTTCTTCTCACGGTGAACCCTGGTGCCATCTCTTCCCCAGGTAAATGACGCACACGGACATAGCCATCCACATGATGTAACAGAAAGCGTGATTCATCAGACCAGGTGACCTCCTTCCATTGCTCCATGGTCCAGTTCTGACGCTCACATACCCACTGTAGGCGCTTTCAGTGGTGTCAGTGGGGTCAGCACGGTCTACAGCTACATAGCCCCATGCGCAGTAAGGCTTGATACACTGTATGTTCAGACACCTTTCTATCATAGCTAGCATTAATCTTTTCACCAGTCTGTGTTACAGTACCTCTCCTGTGTGATCATAACAGATGGGCTAGCCTTCGCTCCCCACGCACATCAGTGAGCCTGGGGCACCCATGACCCCGTCGGCGGTTCACAAGTTGGCCATCCTTGGAGCACTATTGGTAGCCTATGTGATAACTACCGCATACTGGGAAAAGCACACAAGACCTGCAGTTCTGGATATGCTCTGATCCAGTCATCTAGCCATCATAATTTGGCCCTTGTCAAAGTCACTCAGATCCTAATATGTGTCCATTTTTCCAACACCCTCAACTTAAAGAACGGACTGTTCACTTGCCCAATATACAATCCCTCCCTTGACAGGTGCCATTGTAATGCAATAATCAATGTTATTCACTTCACCTCTCAGTGGTTTTAATGTTATGGCTGATCGGTGTATATCAGTGCGAGTTAGCTAACACGGCTTTTAATACCACCCACCCCAACTTGGTAAATGACCTTCCTACAAAGTCTCTTACTTTCTCGTGTTAAGTGTTATTTAAAAGCCCATCAGTGACTGCACAAAGTGCACGAAATACACAGCATATTTTCTTTAATCATATAATTATCATGGTTCTGTCTTTTTGTTTATATGTTTATCCAGAACATTTAATTTATTTAACATTAATGTGTAATAGGGGCTAATGGTTAATCCAGCTAACCGACAAGTCGTACCCTCAGTGGCGGAGGCACTTTATGGAACACCCCCCCCCCGGTCGTAACATTAGTAAACGATATTTCCTGAATTTCTGAATTTGAAAGATATTCCGAAATCCGCCACCAGATGTCACTATCTCTATGCGCCTTCTGTTTGTGGTCAGGGGCTCTTGGGTTGATATAAAGAGTTACATGGCGGGTTATTTACATGTTGACCACGAGGATGATTCTTTAGAGGTCAATAATCAAGCATGGAACTGTATGGATACAAAATGTTTAAAGTACCTGAGAGAGGACCCATTTAGGAACATGACCGGGAGGAGTCGGAGAACATAGGAGGACAAGACGTATCAGTCGGAGTTTTCTGCATCTAAAACGTTAAAAAGACGTGTTTCCTAAATGTTACTTACGTTATTCTGCGCTGCGTGTCTGACTTTGTCCTATAAATATTACAAGTCCCTCAGGGCTCAGCGACTGTTTCGGTAGACCTTCCTAATGCTTTTATAATGCCCCAAACATCATAATTTTAATATAGATCTAGCACTACTACAGATGACGACCAATTCCAAGATTAGACATTTCTGTTATTGCTGCTGTGTACGGTCAGGCTTGTTTATTGTGTATAAATCACCGTCCAGTATAAACGGGAGGTATTTCAACCCATTCCTAATTAAATTATATTTGTTTTCAAGAAAGGAAGATGATGTTTTGGAGTGGAGTGGAAATGTTACTTTTAAATACAACACATGCGAGATTCACCCAATCATTAGACATCCTTATATAGATAGATAGATAGATAGATAGATAGATAGATAGATAGATAGATAGATAGATAGACAGACAGACAGACAGACACACACACACACACACACACACCCGTAAGTGCTGGGTAGCAGAGGTTGAAGCATTTGAATAGAGAGGCTTCAGCTATCTGCTTCGCTTGTCCGTTGTTTTGCACAGTGCTGTCTGCCAGTTAGTTGCCAGTTTGTTCTGTACATGCAGCTGGTCCTCTCGCTGGTGTAACAGCCAGCACTGCCAATGGCTTGTCAAGCACTCACATGGTTGACCAGCAGTTCCAGGGTCTGTTTGTGGTATCAGCCTCAGACAGCCCCTTCCTTCTGCCGTGGGTGAAGGAGCCGCTTACACGCTCTCAGAAAAAGGGTAAAAATGTCTACCTTTGCTGTTGCTTGGGCTGTGCCCTCAAGGGTAATGCCAGTTGTTCCCTTAGCTGAAGGTAAATGTACCTTTTAAGATACAAAAATGGACTATGAGGAAAATTTCTGTACCATTGATGGTACATTAATGCCGTTTGTACCTTTGGGATGTTCCCCAGAGTCCATTTCTGTACCTTAAAAAGTATAATTACAGGGTACAGCCCCAGTGACAAGAAAAGGTACAAATTTTTACCATTTTTTCTGAGAGTGTATAATGCCTAAGACTGTACAGGCATCTGTAAGGAGGGATGTTTTATTTCAAGCTCAAAGTCTCACATTTCATGTTCATATCACTTGCTTGCAATCGTTAGTAACCGCACTGCATAAAATGAAACGTTCTGTATAGGCCTAGCTTATTTATTGCACATTGACACACTTAGGTGTGTAACTGAACAGGATAATTCTAAACTGCTTCAAGGAATCGGTTGTCACTATCATAAAAGTGTGGATGCGGAGATTATCGGAAGAAATGGTAAATCGGGAATGTATTGGATATGGTAGAAATCCGGGGAAATCGGCGGGTATATGAACAACTCTCTGAATAATTTTGGCGAATGGCTGCATTCCTTCATCAAGGCTGTATTTGCGGATTATTCCACCGACTTGCTGAAGCCATATTCCCCTGGACAATGTTCGATTTTAACCGCCAGTTAAAATGCACGAGCATATGTGTTTATATGGCTGCCAAGTGTCGTGAGAATTTTAAATAAAATTCATTGTCACACAGCCCCAAAGAAGGTAAGGTTAAATAGCAGGCCTATGTATAATTTAATGAATTTTATGTGAAATATAAATGAAAAAATATATAAGATTATACGCAAAATCAGATTTCTAATACTACAAATCTTATATCTGGCTTAATTTTTTTTCTTGTTATAATATTTTCAAATATGCGGATTGTTTCGATATTCCATTTTTTTTTTTACATTTAATTTAAAAAAAATAAAACATTCCGTTTAAATGAAAGACTCAGTCAAAGATTTATTTCGAGCGTTACACTGAACAGCAACAAGGCTATATATGCCATTTTATATTGAATAGTTATTTTATTCTTTTTAAAATGTCTTCTCCTTGAGTTAAATATTATTTTGTGCTGTGACATTTCCACATTTTTCACTCTGATTATTTAACTTGGTGTATATTACACTTATTCTAAGAACCTACAGTAAGTCGACTACTTGACATCTTAGCAAAGGACGTCAGCCTTATGGCGACCGCCCCAGACGCTCGCCCGTACATACATACTCCCCACGCCCGGTATCTGTGCACTTTACCCCACTGTGTTGTGGAAACAGCATGGAAGAGCTAGGGACGATGTGTTTAGTGGTATTGTCGGGAGTTTTGCGGTCGACAGGGGCGTCGTAAGGCGGGGGGGGGGGGGGGGGGGGGGT
>JAODLC010000036.1:19643214-19661581 GCA_026781145.1 Hippopotamyrus pictus | reverse complement strand
CTCCCACACACACACACACACACACACACACACACACACAGAGTTTAATTTGAGAAATAGGCAGGTATTTTCTAGGCAGGTATTTTCACAAACATATTGTCAGCAGCATTGTTAGTTTTAAATCTTTAAAATACTGAACGAGCAACGCTGCAGCATGTATTTGATGTTAAGTATTTCATTTCTGCCTCACCGAAGTATCGTGATACGTCTGCCGTTTCCTTTGTGAATTCCTGTATTTGTTCTGGATTCGGTTACCCTTGGGTACGGCTTTAGCCCAAATGACAATACTGCTCGAGAAAGAAAATTAATTCTTGGCATTTAAACCCAGGGAGCGGTATACTTCTGAACCGCAAACAGCTTTAATATGGCCATTTTTCAAACCGTTGTCAGTTTTGAAAATATTTATTTTTCTAGATTTGTAAAAGTAAGCCGTTACAGAAATGTATTAAACTGTGGATCGGCCAAACCGGACGCGTGAGCGCGGACTTTCCTATCAATCCACAATTTTTGTCTGGCGTTGATCAACACATAAATTACCAATAATAATAATAATAATAATAATAATAATAATAATAATAATAATAATAATAATAATAATACGAAGAAGAAAAAGCACAACAAGAAGAACGTTTTTAAAAAACAAGAACTATTTACAAATTTTGTTTATTTTCTTTTAAAATTCAGAAATAGATTTAATGAAAATAAGTAGGTATAGCAGAATTAAGCAATATCATTTAAATGATATAGTGCCACTTTATTGCATAAATTACTGGTATTATATAAGTATTATATTATAGTAGTATTATAGTAGTAGAATTAGTAGTATTATATTATATTATTAGTATTATATTGATTGTGATTCATGTATCCGAGTAAGCATATATAAACATTAAAATCCCCATACGTAATAGTCATCGGCTGTGTTTAATTTACTTACCCGAAGGTCTGCCGACATGAACCTCGTGAAACGTATTTATTAAAATATTACTTTTAATTTGTTTCGTCCAATAGTTGCATAAAACTCCGCTTTTCTGTCATGTTTAAATTCAATTTTTTTGTGACAACTGGAATACAGTAGAGATGAGTAAAATATTTGTTAATTTTTAAAGGAAATTTTAATTTGGGAAAGAAATTTAAAAGAAAAGCACGCGTGTTTTCTGCGGAGGGCGACGGACTGCGGCCGTGACAGCGCTTCTGCTGACTTTGCTGCCTGTGTCCTTCGATTCCTTATTAATTATGAGATAGCGACCTCCAAACAATGTTTCATGTCATCTTTTCGCTGGTAATGTGCGAATAATTTCGATATTTTACTGAGTGGCTTGAATTGTCTGTTATCTATATTTGAGAATTCTGATATTTTCGGTTTTAACTGGGTTTATATTCAGTCCAATAAAACGATTTAAAGTAAATTAAATTTGAATGCATGAACTTATTCGTCAACTATTTCAATGTGTATATAAGTATAGGCCTTTTTATTTGATGTATTAAGTACATTATAAGTATATTCCATTGTATATATTTTACGTGTCTGGTTGCGCCGGTTCTCAGCGATACTCTCTCCATGGAGGATATTGTTAAAACTAGTGTTTTTCAAAGTCATGTAATCCGGTGGTTTTACACAGGAAGGACGCGGGGGTGGTTGATGGAAACGCCAGGGCGCCCGTTCAGCTGAGAGCCGCGCAAAGGGTGGCAATTATACCGCTAATCAGCGTCTCTGCCCCCCGGGAAGGCGCACTCGGGCGCGACAAAAAGCGCCACTCTCTACCGCTATTAATATAACCCCGTTTCCATGCTATACTTTTACACAGTCGTTAAACACCGGCATTTAGAACAGGACAGCTCTTTAACAATAGTAGGGCCTACATTTATAAGTTTGTCTGTACCTAGTGGCGTGGTTTAGAGTTTGTTATTAGGAGGAACGCAACTTAATTTAATTTCCAAAGATCTACTGTATTTATTTGGCGTGAGGGGTAAACGAAGCCAAATTAAATATTGGGGGTACACGCTCCCCCCCTGTTCCGTCCATATAAACAGAACTGGCCTCTCAACAAGAGAATTCATTTGTCTTGCAACAAAATAAACGCTGCCGCGTGAACAGGAAATGTTGTCAAAATGACAGTCCACCAAGCATCACTGCGAGTAATTGCTGTACGTGTGTCAAAAGCTTTCATGCTTAGGAGGTATGTCCTTTAATTTATACAACCTCTTGGTCATTATCGATTGTCCAAAGACAGCGCCCCTAAGGATCGTCGCCTTCCTCTGCGCTATTTGGTCAGAATCCAGAGGAAGCATTATGGATTTTTAAAACAGATTATGACAGGCAGTCAGCCATCTGACAAATGAGTATCTGCGGTGAGGCCGAACGCAGCCGAGGCGCGGAGGCTACGGACGGGGATCGAAGCGCTGGTCAAACGCAGGTTCACTGCCGTCCGCTCTTCGCGCGGCGAAGACGCGGCGCCCGAGCGTCTCTCAGCCGGAGCGCCGGGTCTAATTTGGCGTTGGGCAGCCCGAATCGAGCCGGCTCCTGAGTGACGGGCCTGACACGGTCATTTATCAACTCCGCGGACCGGTCCCCCCAGAACTGATTACACATTGGCGAAAAAGTGGAAGCGCTTCGTCCCTAGACAGGAAGGCGATGAACAATCAGAGCGTATCCAGAGAGTAATCATATTTCCACTCTGGATTAATGTGCCTTTGGATAAACATACACTGCGGGCACATTGCTTCGGGACAGTCTCTTTGGGAGCGTGTTAGTTACGTGATACTCAGGGACAGCATTAATTAAAACAAGCTGAAATTGTTTAGATGTTTTCCAATTTTAATAATACGTTATAGTCGGCGTTTTAACTTAATCAGTTTATGGAAATCTGGGTATTTAATTTCTTTTTGAATAGGCAACAAATGTAATTGATATGGATGGAGTTAGGCCTATATTTAGAAGATAAAGCTTCCACCGATAGTATTTTCCTATCTATGTTCCTAAAATTGACCAAATATAGCTATGTTATTATTTATAATATTGTGTTGAAATCGCTGGGTGAGTATATCACAAATGGCAATGATACATAGGCCTATCTACATCACATTCATGGGAGAGTAATTAGCAGAATATGTTTCTGTGAAAATCCCAATAACAGGATAGGCATGCTTATTAATTAAAGAATCCATAAAACAGTGAAATTATTTATATATCTGTTAATTAGGTGTGAGCTTTGAATAATAGCTTTCTAACTTTACTTAAGTGTAAAGTTGTGGTCTGCATATATTTATATGATTAGAAATAATAATGCACACATTGCTTTGATTGGATATGAACTGAATAATGTTAAGTGACTTCTGTCATGATTCATTTCAGTTTTCAGTGCCCTCTGCGTGCTCTCACGCTGCCAAATATTAGCGTTATTACGGTTGCCCGTGACGTTTTCTCATCATCTAATATCATTTCAAAATACGCTCTCTTTATTTCAATGACCCACAAAATGGGGGAGAATTTGGTTCTTGACTGTTCAGTGTAGAAATTGTTTTCTGTTTAAACAACGAGTCCGGCAGAGTCGCAGTATGCCCTTCAAGGCCCGCTTTTCGGAGTGTTGAATCTATTAGTCACTGATTTAATCCCGAGGGAGAAGGCAAGCGAACAGAACGTCGTTTCTTTAAGCAAATTAATTCGTTTTAAATGTGCGATGACATTTTTGATTATTCCCATGTGAAATATGTTATAATCTGATTGATTAACTGGGATGATAATAATAATACCAATAACAATACTAATAATAAGTAAATATACATCTATACACGGTAGTTGCATTTGGTGAGCCAGTTGAGTGCCATTTAAAACCCGCTTACTTAAATAAACAGGAAAACTGTAGAGAAGCAGGAACGACGCTCATAACAGATGTATTGCAACTCCCCCCCCCCCCCCCCATTACTTGCAAAAGACTGATGCTGAGCCCTAGAGAAACATTTCCTCACTCATAAGATCCACCTTATTACTAAAGTTTAGGTTCTTATATCGGTTAAATGACATTTCAGTGTGCTCTTCTGGGCCCGGTTTCCCGATAACAGTGACTCTTAGTGTCTTATGAAGACTCTAAAGATATATCTTCCGAAAGGTATTTGTTTTCCAATGTTTCCGATCAGTCTCTTAAGAGGTTGCATAAGGGGGAGAGCTTCTTAAGTGCGACCTTAAAAGGCGCTGAAACACCTGATTGGTTGACATCGATGGCTCGAGAATTGAGCCTGTTCCCCAGATTGTAGTATCACGGTTTTATTTTGTTTTATAAAACACTTGCTTGCACCAATATGTGTGCTTGTCATTGATATTGGCACAAGCAATGGCACAACAGCTGAAAGACAAGTTGCGTTACTGTTTAAACATAAGAGAATGTGCTTAGGTATTGACAACTAAGGACTATTCCAGGGTGATTTTTGAGGGAAAATGTATTATATTAGACTAACGTGTAAATGAACCTGCAGTGTCGACTCTTATCAACTTTATGAACCAAAGTGTTGATATATTGTAACATTAACAGAGGTGTGGACATTGCAGGGGAGTCGGAAATTACAGCGTAACCCGTCCACCCCAACATCGACAGAACGTCCCCCGACTACTTCCAAATAAATAAATAATTAAATAATCAACACCATGTTCCTTATCTTTCATTATCAATCTGCGCATTACTGAGGCCCATTCACTGTGCATTCAGAGCGTAAGGAAAAAAACTAACAAAGACTGCAGTCATGTATCAGACAAAATCATTTTATCATATGTACCAGGTTTTTAGTTAAGTGATGTTGGTTATGAAACTGTACCCTTAACGATGTTAGTCTTACTTTAAATGAGCAATTTGAGCCCACGACAGCGACAAGAGACAGGTAAGAGAGGCCCAGGCCAACCTTTCGAAAGAATATCTTATGGAAGATATACTTTAACTAAGAATGTTTCAGGAAACACGTTAGAGCGTTAAGAGACAACTTAAGGTAGAACTTAGGAAGGATGTAGTGTTAAGGTTTTGGGAAACCAGGCTGTGAGCTATAGAATATATAGACTTTTACATACTGTCATATTTTATTACATATCCTATCCATTCATCTATACCGTCAAAGTTCAGAAAGGTGTTTGACGCACAAACATTATCATTGACACTGTTTTGTACACTCATAAATACGGACAACTCACGGATATTGTCAGCCCAGAGATTGGAAATCTCACAGACACATACATGCTCACTGAAACGGCACCAACAAAGCTGTGATTTTTGATGTGCTGTGGATTTTCAAATTTAAGCGGCAAGGTTTTTGCACCTCGAAAGGATTCTTGCGGAATTTCGGGCAATTCACGCCAGCCTTTTCATTTGATTCTGTCATTCTTACAAAAATCCATGAACAGTTTCAAAGGGGGTTGAAGCAGATTTTAACGTGAACACATTTCACTTCAGTGGGCTTCCTTCCTTTCTGTGCATAATGAATGGTTCGTTATTTGACAAACTCATCCATCCAAAGTTTATTTTTTTACCTTGCCATTTAAATAATCAACAAATCATGGGTGTAAAGTGGGTCCTTAACCCGGCCGAAGGCTGAACTCGGAGACACCGGGTCACACTGCCAGCTCCCCGTACAGGGTGCCCTTTTCAGAGCTTATAAGGGATCGCTGTGTGTACCCAGGGCAGCAGCTGACACGCCGGGTAAGGACGCGGACTTGGTCTCAGGAGACCGGCCCTTGTACCCTGCAAAGTGTTGTTGACCTGAATTTCCTCAAATTATGTCGAGCTGAATATGCATAAAAGTGTCAGTCTCCTTTATCTACCACCGGTCAGGGGCGCAGGAGAGATTTTTGAAGTGTGTGTGTGTGGGGGGGACCAAACAGTGAGCTTAAGGTCTCATCTATTAAGCTTATTCTGCCTCACTCGATGGGGCATTTGGCATGATTTTGTGCTAATGGTTTTCTAAACTAAATATTTTGTTTGTCACTGGCTGACACATACATTGTTGTTTGGTATGGAGTTGCCAATCACCCACAAAAGGCCTACTAAATAATACTGAGACCTAGTGTACTTCAATGTTACGTATTATGTGACGATACATTAATAAATGTAGACTATTGCTGTATTATAACAGACATAGGCGTAGTGTCGCGTTAGGTCAAACTTAAAAATAATCGGTAGCTTTGTTGCAGTAACATAAATTAGCCTGAGATATTGGAAAATTATGTTGATAGTTGCAACAACATGGAATTGGTATAGATTAAGCCCATACAATTTACATCCACTCCTTGGTATTTGAAAGAACGCTGTGATTGAGCTTTTTTGGATTGTATACGCAGCTTTGGTCCGTGAGAACAAAGCTGCATCCGTCACAACTTACGCAGGTTCAGTTATCAACCAAAAACCCGCAACGGCGGAATACAAACAGGATGAACAAATGCAGTAAGTATGTAGACCACGTTTTTGAATAAAATGTTTTAGAAGGTGACATCACTGTTTAAGCTATTTGTCCTTTGTTAAATCTGCAGGTTATTATATAGTAGTGGGAGATTTTAAAGCTCTGTGTAGGCTGACAGGAATGCATGTACTTCACTGAGTTTACGATGTCTACACATAAACAGAGATAAGGGGAGATAGTATAAGAACCCGCGCGCGCGTGTGGACCCCGACCTGCAGCAACCACAAGCTCGACACAGTTCGATAAGTTCAAACATACAGATATTCAGGACTATTTAGGGATGATACTTCTTATAGTTTTTCCCATAAAAGTAGAGGGAACGGATCAGGGTACCTGTATATCTAGGGGGATGTGTCTCCCCCGCCCTCTGCGCCCCTGCTAGGTTGTTCACTGTGCTGCTGTCTTATCATTGCAACAGAAGTGCCAGATATCTGAATAAATGCTATTTAGAACAGACGCGTATCGTCGTCTATCTATACCAACCGCTTATGCTGATGTGGCGGGCATATATTACTATAAATATAAATTAATTAAAACTAATTGCTTTCCTCTATAAATAGTCGAATGTATATATTACATCGACATTTTAAAATATATTTATTATTTTTTTTTAATTCCTCGGTGTATATAATGTCATAATATAACAACATGAACTTACCCATTTCCCATAATATGAGGCTCGTAAGGTGTGCAGTTCCTTCATGTAAATTAGGCCTAAACTTTTTACGGTGATAATTACGCATACTGTCCAAGGTGGGGACAGTAGCCTATCAGTCATTTCCCCATCTCACATGACAGATACTTAACTATATGATATGTACGTAGTCAAAACACCCGTATGATCGGGGTTCACCATGTCACGTCTCCGAAAGATACTAAGGGGACTGGTGTCAGAAATGGCGTATATTCTGAGCTCTTTGTTATAATCAATTTTAGTAATAATTGAGGAATAGGTAGCCTTTATTTGATGGCAATCATTTCACCGATGCCCCTGTTTAGACAATAGGCTAACATTTAGATGCATTCAAATAGCCCTACCTAACAGGAAATATGAAAGGTATCGGTTATGTTTTATTTATTCCAGCTGTACGCTCGTTTTAAAACCCGTGAAAACGGTATGACTCAAAACAGATTTCGCGATGAACGGTGTTATCTGGTTGCAAAGTAAAGATATGCTAATGGAGCGATGACTTCCATAACATCATTTACGTTAAGTAAACGTTCGCCTTAACCTCGCGAGTCTGTTTGGTTTTCCTTTTCATTGTCACCAAAGACGTACACAATCATCAGATATTTATAGTTGCAATTTTGTGTCCTTTTTAAATTAAATTAATTAACATTTTAGTACGTTTATATAAATATAGGCTAATACTAGGCTATAATACTGAATAAGTTTTCAAATATATAGGTGTTTCTGTTGTTAAAAATGTACAGTTGTTCGCAAGGTACGAAAACGAGATTAAACAAGTGTACAAGAAAATATATGAATTATACAAATCTAAATTTTTTTAATCTAAACATTTTTTTAAAATAGTTTTATTCTGACATCATGCCTTTCAGTAGATAAAATAATGCCAGTTATAGCATCAATAGCAAAGATTTACGTGTAATTGAAAGGGAGTTTTGTGACGCGTCCAATGCCTCCCACGGACACCGAGAACGCGGAGTCATGAATTGATTTTATCTGGGATGGAGTTTGGTGCGGCCGTTTGTACCCAAAAGTCAGTGTACGCGATGAGCGCTAAGTAAACTCGGTCGTGTTGTTTCATTTAAAGTTTACATATTCTTACATTGATTTGAAGGCGTTGTTTAAAACTGATTTCCTCGAAAGACGTAAATGCAATTGCTTAAAGTTTTCGTTTTCTTTTTTTTTTGCGCAATTAGTACACTTTTGGAACAATGTTACTCCACCCTTACCAAAACAATGCTTATTAGGAAATGTCTGAGATATAAACGTTGTGAATAATTCCATTCATTTGTTTGCCGGCATCACAGTGTGCGGAAATTTGTAAGTCAGGGTGATTAATTTATGTGCTTCTCAAGAATTTCCTTATACATGCCTGTTGATTGCAGCCATTCGAGTTTGTTTTTGCTCTTTCACAGGATATTTAAAAACATACTACTTTTAGCATAAAACAAACAAATTAGTTATACGTAATTTTACACTTGTGACACTCATTAAAATTAATAAGAAGTTAAGTGTACTTGGATACTGTTTGACACACAAAATAGATGTATAAGGTGCCTGATAAAATTACAGGTCTCTCGATTTAAAATGCTTTCTGGATCAAAGGTATACACATCTCGGTAGACATAAACAAATGTGTACGAAAGGCCTCCATCTCAATACTAGGCCTAAATAGATTAAAATGTTTTATGATAATAACTGCCTACGTCCATGTGAATGAAACAAAATATTTTGAAACATATATGAGCATGAATCCATTTTTATTCTGATTGGTGGTTTTGGCACGTGACTTGATATTCAACGTGCAGCTGCCGCCCACTATGGGTATTATATCAAATTAATACAACAAATTGACTGAAATGTATGTTCCTGTCGTCCGCTACAAATGCATGGAAAGAGAAAACAGCCCCGTGTTTCACCCTGCGCTAGGGAGATTTAAGGACTTGTGATTAATTACACTGGAGTGAAAGCGCTGTCAGCTCTCCGTGTTCGAGCTAAATTGGGGGCTCCAGAGATTTGCGCCCTCAGTCAGGTGAGATCGCGCGCGGATGCGCACCTTCTCCTCCAAGCCGCGTTACCAGGCTTATAAAACAACCCGCAGCGGGGCAACTGCGGTCCGCATATCACCGGTGATCTCCGAAGCGAGAGGCAGGGGAGCTGAATTCACGGGATATATGCAGCTCAATGAAAGATCCGAGAAGCTTCGAGGTGGTAAGCTCTTTATCTGGCTCTTTTAGAAGAAATACCCAAGATATCACCAAGGCGATCTATATTTCATAAATTATATTTCATGAAATAAATTAGGACTCAAACCTCAAAGTATAGCCTATACTCAGGCTGTTTGTGACTTTTTGATTTGTTGTTCAATAGCAACCATGCACCGATTTTCAGATTAAAAACTATTAAACATACATTATTTGTAAAAGTTCTGTCCAAAAATGGTCATCACAATATTGCTTTGAATTCGAAGAGTACTTTATGTTCTGTTTTGTTGTCATGCCAGTTATTTTGCATACTTTATGAAATTAGAAAGATCTCTCGTATTTTTGTTTGCAAGACTGTCATCTAAAAGACCACGGCCAGATTTATAATGGAATTAATATTGCCCTCATTTTATTTATTTATTTGTTTGTTTGTTTGTTTGTTTCAAAGTTTAATGTCTGTTCTCTGTCAGGGTCATAATTGCTTCGTATGGTTGAAAGTCTATGGCGAGTGAGAACAAACACGCGTCGGTAATGGATGACAGCCCCACGCCCAGCCCGAGCTGCAGTCCCGGCTCTGAAATACCGTCTCCGGACAGGCGTCGCAGCGAGACGCTGACGCGGCCCAGGCTGGTCCCGACCGGCAGCCTCACCGGCAGAGGCCGCCCAGCCGCCGCCAACGCGGCCAGGGAGCGAAGCAGGGTGCAGACCTTGCGGCACGCCTTCCTGGAGCTGCAGCGGACTTTGCCGTCAGTACCACCGGACACCAAACTGTCCAAACTCGATCTGCTAATACTGGCCACCACGTACATCGCGCACCTAACCAAAACCTTACAAGAAGAGGGGATGGAGGAGGGAGAGAGCACGAGGCAAAGCGAGGTCTTACACTCCCTGAAGGGCGAGGGCTATCTGCACCCAGTCAAAGTAAGTATAAGCTTTCACCAGCGTTATAACCTCAATCCTTCCACTTCTTCTTGGAGTACCAGGTCCTGCTCGTATGAAAAAGCAGGAACCGTTTAAGGCTTCTCAAATGGGCATTACTTTAAATATTTAAGGTGAGAGAAAATCTTCATATAGATGTTCAGGGCGATCGAGTACTGCGGCTGATATAGGCCCATACCATGCATTTAAATCTTGATATATTTAAACATCGAAAATCTGCGATTGATTGCCAATACAATTAGGCCTAATTAATTTTAAAATTACAGAATTAAATATGATGCATATATATATGCTAAGCAGGAATATTGCGTGGACTAAAAATGTGAAAAGAAATTTTATGCAACAATGATCCTGTTTCCAAATAAAAGCACGATTAACACCATTAATAAATGATAACATCTATCGTATTTTTTTAGAAGTAGGCCTACACAAATTTTATGTCCAGACAAGTCGTGTCCAGTTGTCTAATATCTAAATAATACGCAGTTGAAAATGCATTTACTTTCATAATTGTATAATTTGTATATGTATTTCTCCCTAGAAATGGCCAATGCGATCCAGGCTTTACGTTGGGGCAACCGGACAATTTCTGAATAGCTCAGGGCAAACCGAAAACTCAAACCAAAGCAAATCATCGAACCCTCAGACATAACTTTGCCGAATTTACCTACGATGGTCCGTGAAAAGGAGGACAGGACGAAGAGACGGACACGAAAAGCGCCTTTGACAGCCGCCTGCAGTCCGGCTTCGGACCTTCGGACGTTTCTGCCTACTTTGTAGCTACCTTATTTTTCAATAACTTATGTATAAAATATATACGTGTCGTGTCTTCTAAAGGAATTCTTTGTAAATTTATGACTCAGCACAATTCATGTGAAAATCCGCACTTGGTGATTTGAGTTTAAAGTAATGATAGCGGAGTGAAACAGAAATATGTATGTTGGCATGAAAAATAAAGTGTACATGTATGTCTTATGCTATAAAGCTGATCGTGTTCGGTTTTGTTCGTGCTAGGTGTTCCCCAAAGAGTGCTTCGAGAAATTGCTCTGCAGCTGGAAACGGGCTGTCATGCTTAATTTTTCAGCGATGCACTTTCGGTTAAAATGTTTGCACTAAACGCATGTGTGTAACTTAACATTTGTCTTGCGAAGTGGTCTGTTAGAGTTCCAGCAGCAGTGATTGAGGTCTCTTCCTTGTGTGGCTCTCGGCGTGCGAATATATGATATTGATATTGAAAGGAAAAATCGCAGAACGGACTCAAGCTCCCTAACCGAAAATAACATTCTTCTTGATGTATTTTTTATAGCGGTGTTCTAGTGTATTCAAATGGTAGGGGTTGGCAAAAGAAAAATTGGCCTACTTTATATGTTTCAAATTAGTGCACATTTAATTTAATTGTATGTGAAGACATGCATTTTTGTTATTCAGAGAGTCGTATGCTACCATAGAGGTTTTGTAAATAAAAAGAAGCAAATAATTTCTTGGAAATTTAACTACGTGAATAAAGCACAGATTTCAGTTAGGCGTGATATTTACCTCGCACATTGTCGTTCTTGTTTAAAATCAGCTTTGAATGTTTTGCACAGCCAAGCTTATATCCACTGAATATGCGGCAAACACCTTTAGAAATGTGTGCAATTACTGATAATCTCATTGACATGATTGAATACACTGTGAACAGTTTACAGCAACCGAAATTATAATCAACAGGTGCAAAGAAATTTTCTATTAATTCGTGCAAAGATCATAAACTCACGGGGCAGCCGACACTCGCGCGTCTGCGGTGACACGCTTTCAGACTCTCACGCGTCTGCGGTGACACTCACGCTTTCAGGCTCTCACGGTCACTCAAGAAATCATACGGCAAATCAATATTATTCCATTATAAACCTAAAATTAACTACATCAAAAGCGTTGTGGTACTTTGCAAGCCCTACAGACTATTTACAAGGTAATAAAACTGCTACATGTAGGTAAATGGCAGCCAGCTGACCGAAGTTGGCAACTTTGCACCCAAGCATTTAATTTACAGCAGCCCAGGATATTACTCAAGATTTTCATGCAAAGCAGCATTTATTGCGCCTGTTTTAATTAAGGAAGGGATTTGTATACATTAGAAACGTTCTGATTAACTGATTAGCAAACTTGCAAAAAATGTAAAAATGATAGATAGATAGATAGATAGATAGATAGATAGATAGATAGATAGATAGATAGATAGATAGATAGATAGATATTAACCAGACTGCAGATTGAAACATCCCAAAATGACAGCCAGTTAGTGCCCCCCTTCCCCCCCCCCCAACCACCATTTCACCTGCAACAGGACAGACAGTCCATCAAACATCTGGAGTACATCTGTACATCTTGGTGAGTCGTTTGTCCCAAGTATGTGATCTGAATTCAGAGACATTTGTGTGGCCATAATTGGCAGTACAGTTCTAACATTCAGAAAGTTGTACGCCCTTCGCTGTCGCAAGAGGTGGACAAATTCGATCAGAAAACAAGCTGAAACGTGCCGGCAGAGTCGTCATAAATCATCCTGACAGCGGCTTGTCCACTCTTTGATGAATGGCACTTTGGGTTCCCGTGGATCGCTCTAGCCCTCATCGGCTTCGGCTGGCCAGCGCTCTGGAGCTGGACCCTCATAGCAGGAAGCCTGACTTTGGGCCTTTCTCCCTCTCTGAGCTGCGGCAGTCTTGGTAAAGGTCCTGACCTTGAGTTGAACCACCAAGGCTAATATTGAAGTGCTGTTTCCAGGAGCCTGTAGCCAAGCTGTGCTGTGCACGCCCTTTGACCCCCGGAGCATCGCTCATCGCGGCTGTCTGGACACATCGGCTTCTCCTTCAGCATGGCTCACCAAAGCAGACAAACAATCAATACTCTACACAGAAATGAGTCGTAAGTCTAGCCAGTCAACGCTAACTGCCACTCAGGGACTTCAGAGAGTTGACTATTTGTCCTTTTCTACCGAATTTATCCTTTGCGTTTATTGAGCTGGATATTTTCTGCAAGAAATGCAAAACAAAGTTGATTTTGTGTTTATGTAATGATGGAGTGCTGTGTTTTTTTTTCCTACATCGAAACATACACATTACATTCAGTGGGCACTTCTATACAAAGTACAATACACGACCGAGAAAGCAGGCTCGGCTGGTCTGAGGAGCCATTGGGGGTTAAGGGCTTTGCTCAGGGGCCCAATGCTAAAATCCCACTACCAACCATCAGGTTCGAAGCAGCAACCTTCAGATTAGAGACACCATGTCGGAACCCGCCATACCATACAGGAGCCTGATGGGCAGCTTGCGATCATGCACAGAATTTTGTATCTGGTCCGTCCTCCACTAACTGGAGGTGGGGGCCATCAGCACTTCCCAGAGAGCCGCACTGTAGGCAGTGCTGCTGCAGTACATCGTCAAAATGCCATCTGCACCCAGATCATCTCATTTTTTTAGTAGAACCTGATGCACTTGAAAAAGGAACAACTTATGTGGCGCCGCCGTCTTCCAGGCTTGGAATATCGAGGGCATGGAACCCAGCGTGTAAAAGGGCTGAGCCCTGGTCACTGTATCTGCCAAAAACTCCCATCTGGGAGACACTACCAGCCCTCAGAACCAAGACAACTCAGTGCTTGAGGCACTTCTTCCCTACGGCTGTGAAATGACTGGAGCAGCCCTCACAGTGCCTAACCATCCTGTCTACACATGTGTTGTGCTATATGTTGTTGCCCAGTGTCTGACTAATCATGATTTTATTATAAGTCACTGACCAATAAATGCATTAATATACGCAGTATGTTTCACCAGACACACCTGAACCTATGCCTTGTACATACCTGGGGGGGGGGCAGTGTGTGTGATGGGAAGAGCGACGTCACCGTTAACCCCCACAGGAACAGTCTGAACCTGATTGCTTGTTACTCTTGATGAAAGTCCTGCCGTTGCAGTCGTCCTCATCCCTCTTCTCTGAGAATGCCGTGCAGGTTCCTCTTTAAAACTGCGCAGTTACACTGCTGACTGACTTCTCAATGACATCTGACACTCCAGTGAAAGAATTTGAAAAATATTTACTCAGCTTTCGACTTAAGCCATTCATTTTGTTTGCCCTATGTAGAAGAGGAACGGCTCTTAACGGTATAAATGGTTGAAATGCGCCATCTTGTGGGCAGAAGCTTCAGTGCGGAGGCGCAGCGAATATTGGCGAGTGAATGGTGGTCTGGCTGCTTGCCACGTTCCTACTGAACGGCGCTACTAATGGAGGCGCTGCAGAGCGAAAGCACGCGCTGAGTACCGCCAGAGCTGGTTGCGGGCTGAACAGGATGTGAGCACATTTCCTGCTGCGAGAGGAAGCCGGCAGCCTACCGCCCCCTTTAGAGGAATCTCCACAATGCCAGGAGATGACTGTACCAAATATCCACTGCTGCAAAAATGGATGTAAATTCCAACCATTGTCTTTGTGGTTATGTAATGCGACAATCAATACTGGCGATTGTTAACAATGAACGACTTCCTGGGGAGACATTGGAGTGGGTCACCACCCTATCTGAAAGCAGATTCCATACATTTCATAGCATTTAACAGAATAACATTAACAAAAATATCTGGGTGGTGCAGTGGTCAGTACTGTTGCCTTGCACCACCTGGGTTCCATTTGTGTGGAGTTTGCATGTTATCCACATGTTGTCATGGGGTTTCCTCTGGTTTCCTGTGATGGGTTGGGGTCTCATCCTGGGCTGTTCCCTGCCTTGTGCCCATATGCTCTAGAGTTGCAGAAAATGGAACAAAAACATACAACCAGGAAAAAAAATGTGTTTAAGTTGTATTGGGGAACGTATAAGTAGGAATATAAAATCCACAAATAAAGGCTTTTCATTAGTAATTCTTTCACACTGACACACGTACTGACCAGGCAGCAGAGGCCTGAAGGCTTAGCATTGCCCAAATAGCAGGATGGGACAATGCTGCACTGTTACGAACCTTTTTCAATATGTGCCAGCTAGCCCCAGCTCAAAGCTGATTGGCCCCAGGAGTGGCCCCTCCCCTGTCACTCACCACTTCAAAACATCATTGGCCAATGATAAATTTGGCCCCCTGTAAGAGTAATGGTCCCTCCTATGCAGGATCCAGCAGGCGCACTGTAAATATTGTAATCCCAAAGAACAGAGGCGCATCTTGTCAGCAGGCAGGGCAGGCAGCTGCTTGGGGCCCCCAAGCCACTAGATGGCGAACGAGAGCCAAATTTATTAAAATGATGATAAAAACTGGTTAGAGGGGGGGCCCCCAGTGAATTTTTTCTTGGGGCCCCAACAGACCCTAGGATCGCCTCTGCCAAAGAACATCCAAGGTCAAGGCCACGGCTGGATGCTTATCCAATAGTACTATTCCAGGAAGCACGGGTGGGATGGGGGCATCCTGTATGGCAGGCCAGACTACTGCAGGACACACACACAAACTCCACTCAAAGGCCTTTTCCTATCATCACCCCCTTTACTTTCTCTCTCTCTCTCTCTCTCTCTCTATCTAATCACACCCTTTATTCCATCCCATGCTGCTTTTGATTGTAGGCAGACAGTCTAATGTTAAAGTGTAAAATGTCATGTTTACATACTTGTACATTGTCTTGCGTGTTGCATGACATACCGGGTCACAACCACCTTATACGCTTGCATTTAACATACTTGGCCAATCATGGTCTTTCTGTTTCCGACGGCAGCAGCTCTATCCAGAGAAATATTGTGGGGGTGGGGGGGGGTTATGACTGAGTATATAAGCTAACAAATTCAGGCACCAATGTGGCTGCAGTCCGCATGAGCCTGCCCCAGAGCTCACACCCATCCGTGACCTGCCTTGTGCTTGTGTCCACCCTCCCTGTTCATGGCTGTGTGCCAGGTCCAGTCACAGTCCCACAAGGACATTGCTGGGACCCACTGACCATTTCAGCAGCCTGTTTGTTGCATGGCAGCGGCTGCAAACACGCCCGACAGAATTGCTCCTCAGAATACTGAAACCCAGAAAAGATACTGAAACCGCAACCACGTGGTGTGTGTGACAGCATCGGACCTGATGTACTTCTGAACCATCACAGCTCCTATTGTCCTCCTCTACTCGACAACTAGTGATGACTGATAGCGTCCGACTGTGATTGGCTAGAAAGTAGGACTCTTAATGCAAATGTCAAACTGCTCCATGTGCCAAAGCTAAGGAGCAGGTAGGGAAGCCCCCTCCAATCCCCACACGCACAAACTCCAAACTCAAGCAGCGATAAGCTTTGTCCTGCAGAAAATAAGCTTGAGTACCAGTTGAACCCGTGCCACCGTGGAAATTCCCACAGCATGTTAAAGATCTGACGGGCAAGGCTGAAGTTCTCCATCTGTGCGGGGATCCCATCCACAGCGCCGCCTCGTCCCCTGCGACGCCCTCGTGTCCTTCACCGTTTGGTGCTTAAGCACTCTCAGCTCCCAAGGTGGACTTGCAGGGTAGACCTCATGCTGAATATAGATGTTTACCTGCCAGAAGTCAGAAAAAAACATGGAAAAGGTAAAATAGTATCATTTTAATAGTACAGGACACACAAAATAATGCCACGGAATTCATTTATACATGATGATTGTTTCCTGGTTCGCAGGACAGAAAGCTTGATGCAAGAAACACAAAAGATAAACTACTGGATCATGTAATGATGTGAAGTGTTGGGAAAAAGGTGCAGATATTAAAAATATTTTCAGCAGGGATATAATTTTACCACCTCAAACGACCTATTTGAGGGAGAGAGGCAATAAGTGGTCTTGAATTTCTTCAACATGTACCTGCCTGGAAAACTAATTTTAATTCAGAGAAGACGTGGCAGGAAAAAAAAAAAAAAAAAAAAAAAAAAAAACATAAAATGAAAAAAAAATTAGAACAGCACATTTACAGTTATCATGATTAGAAATAAACACAATATTGAACATAACCAAAAAGACATAAAAATAAAATGTATAAGTGCTTGTCTACAAATTCTCTCGTATTTTTATTAACAGTGAATTCAAAATACATTTTGCATAACAGGATGCCAGCAACTGGACTAAATACATACGCAAAACATTCAAAGTTTTCAATAAAAAGTCCAGCAGGATCCAAGACCATGTAGCAGGAAGTGAAACAGCCACATCACAAGTTTCAGTTTTCAGTTCATAAACTTAATCCAGCAAAAGAAATCCTCTCCCATTCATGTGACATTGTTAACTAAACTTTTATTAATGCAATTTCAAAAAGTTCCCTTGAAAATTGCAAGCATGGTCAATGTTAACATAGGGAAGAGAGGAAATTACAAACAGCTGTCCTCATTGGCTCGTTTACAGGAAGGAGTCATCAGTTGGCGGGGCATAGGAGAAGCCCAGGAAGGTGTCATCTGCATCCAGAACGCTGGCGTTGACAATGGGGTAACGCACCGAATTTGTGACGCTCTCCTCCGTAAATTCTAGGTCAAAGTTCGTAGTATCATACACTGAACTCTGCAAGCGAAAAAAAAAAAATAATTAGGACAGACCTGGCTATAAGACTTGTACAATACCAAAAACACAGGTGGGAAAAAAAAACCATTTTGATCACTTTCCAGCGGTAGGAATGCGAGTGGATGCTGGTACTTACCACAGTAGGTCTGAAAGGCGGTTCAATCAGCTTCTTTTCGAGAGCGTCCCAGTCGATAGAGGAAAAGAAGCTTTGTGTTTTGATCTCATTCTGAAGATGTACGAAACAAAAGAATAATCACACACAAACTCTGATTGTGTGCCACAAGAAGGACAATACAGACAAAAGACATTGATTGATGGATGGATGGGGGCTGCTGGTTACTGTATGTGTGGTTTACCTACCCTGGGCATGGATTATGCAAGCACTGAGAAGCTGCAATGAAAACCAGTTTATACTGGCATAGTGGCTGTAATGGGAACCAGGTCATGCTGGCCTGGTGGCTATAATGGGAACTAGTTTGTGCTGGGCTAGCAGCTATAATGGGAACCAGGCTATGCTGGGCTAGCGGCTATAATGGTTTGTGCTGGCCTGGTGGCCGTAATGGGGACCAGTTCGTGTTGGCCTGGTGGCCGTAATGGGGACCAGTT
>JAODLC010000036.1:19623756-19639083 GCA_026781145.1 Hippopotamyrus pictus | reverse complement strand
CACACGCACACACACACGCACACACACACGCACACACACACGCACACACACACACACACACACACACACACACACACCCACACACCCACACAGTTCTTTTCTTGCCATTTTGCTATTAATTGCAATTATAGTCAATTTGCGGCGAAAGGAATTCTGAACACAAATGTTGGGTGTTCTATGTTACAGTTTTCCTCGATTGCTTTGGAGCATTTCTCAAATGGCAATAAACATTTGCAAAATGTTGTCCTTGTTTTGCAATTTTACTATTTTTGTGTTACACAGTGCTGTGTGACTTTCTTGTTTGCTGTTGTACTGTGCCTTGAGATCTGAAGAAATTACTCGTGCATGAGTGTGCTTTCTCTTGCGTGAACTTTGCATAATGTAATGTAGAGCCTTGCAGTTTTGAAACTAGTGTCTTTGGCACGAATAACTATCAGTTTGCTAAAGAAAAATGGCCAGTCAGTGACAATGAGAAAGTGGTAAACCGACTATCATGCAGAATTCTGCAGCAGGCTTCACTGACATACTGCCAATATATCTAAATATTTTGACTCTTGTGGTTAGAATGGTGCCGACTGTACTTTTCAATTTGCTTTTGAGACATTAATTGTTTTGGGCAAGTTACAGGCTATTGCAGCGTTATGCTATATGCATGAAGTGTTTTGAGAAATGCTTTTATATTCCTGAGAATGTTAAATGTTTCATGAAATGTGCCAAAGAAATCAAGAAAAACTGCATTGCAAAGGTGTTACTGATTAAAAAGCATCCAATGAGACTGCTTGTCAATTGATTTTTTAACTCAGAACAGATCCTTTACAACTATAATTTGGGTTTCAATTTATTGCTACTTAAAAACAATGTTTTACTTAAAACTACTGGTTGTTTATCATGTAATACATATTTTTTGAAAACGAATGAACAAATCAATGATTTTTGTTATAAAACCAATAAGTCTGCAATATTTTTAACTTAATTAAGCAGGTATACCATGACTTTTTGTGAGCGCTGTATATTTTTGTGTGAACTGTCCTTTCATTTCTAAGGGCATAACCCTAACCCAACAACCTTAACCCCTACCCAGCCTTAACCTTAAACATAAGTGACTACATAAAATACTTTTGTCATTTTTAGTTTTCTGATTGCAGTCACAGTGAGTTTCCACTTGGTTATAGGCTTTTTCACATTACGGGGAAATCTGGTCTCAACAAAGCAATTAATACACACGTGCGCGCGCGCACACACACACACACACACAGACAGAGACACACACACACACACACACACACACACACACAGACAGAGACACACACACAGACAGAGACACACACACAGACAGAGACACACACACACACACACACACACACACAGACAGACAGAGACACACACACACACACACACACACACACCTTCTCCTCCTCATCCTCATCGGCGTCCGACCAGCGTTTCAGCCTGTCCATCAGGAGGAAGCTACGCACTTCAGCACTGCGAGCAAGATGTGAGAAAGCGGTCAGATGCTTTAGCTTACAGGGTCGCTACACGCCACACGCACCGGGGTCACGGAGCAACAGATTCCAGCCAGGAGAACTCAGCAAGAAGCCCGTTAGCAGGGCCTGAGCGATCAGGGACGGGGGCAAACCCGGGTGTCCAAACCTCGAACGGCGGGTGACGCGGCGGAAAGGGTCTCACCGGCTGCTGAGCTGGGGGTGCGAGACAATCTTCTGGATGAATTCGTTAAGCCCAGTTTTCCTTTGCTTTAAAAATTCTGGAAGTTAGAAAAAAAAACACAGTTAAACAACAGATATTTTAACCTCAAGTATTGATAATGCTGTAAAACTAGGGCTGGAAATTTCAGAAAGGTGACAGCTGGACTCCAGGGCAATTTGGGTGGTGGGAATTTAAATATATATTACTGAGTATAAGCGGTACAGTGTAAACAATCGGCCTTTCAGAAAGAGCACTACCCTTCACCTCCGTCAGTTTCTCATGAGTAATGCCTGCCCACAGCATCTGCAGTGCTGGCATTAAGCACACAGAGCCTGTCACCCACCCGAGACACACAGACACCTGTAAACAGGCTGCGGTGACATCAGCTCTCAGAATAAGGGTGTGGATGAGCGAAGACTCTCTCTGCAGAGTAACTGTGCCTATTAAGCGCAGTCACATGAGCTCATGTCTTGCACTCGCCAGACAGTTCTCCATTTCATTTACATTCACCGGAAGCAAAAAATCTCCGGGTGTCTGCTCCACCCCCTGCCCTATCCTACCCCTACCCCCTTCCCCCCAATCCCCGCTCTGAGAGGTGCAAGGACTTACCCGGGTCAAAATTGTCTCCGAATATCCTCTTAGCTGGTATCTTCAAGTTCATGGATGGAAACTGTTTCCTTAACTCAAAGAAAGAAAACAAGAAATCAAGAAGAAATCATCTTCATTTATATTTAATGTGTGTAATAAACAAGCTTCACACAACACCCGCTGCTAACGCCGCGAGGCTCGGTCCCACGTGCTGATGTCACACGGTTCACACAGTCACGCCTGGTCTGAGGAGGCGTGTCCTAAACGCCACTTACTGTGTTATGCAGTTTGTCAAACTCTGCGTATCTCCGGAAGACAAACCATTCGTCCCTCCCAACACTGACCAACACTTTGTAAACCTGGAGAAAGAAAAGTAGCTTTTTTAAAAATATATTTTCATTGTTTTCAGTCACAGGTGAAGAAGCAGCTACTGAGTGTTTGAACCGTTACAGCAAGTGAGCTGTCAGTATAGAGATTATTTATAGAGTTTATCTGTCCACCATTTACAAAGGGGTGGGCGGAGTCATAAGAGCCCCGCCCCCCTCCTCCCGCACGTCCTGCTATGTCTGGCCCTCACAGTGTAGCGTTTCTTCTTGTCCCTGTGCTCGTCGTGACAGGGGATGCTGACACTGGGACAGCTAGGCTGCTCCATGACGTGGCTGAAAGGGGGCGCTGGTCTCTGCTCTCTGGTAGGACTCGTCAGCAGTGAGGGAGTCTGGGCTGCTGCTCACACCAGTGAGGGAGTCTGGGCTGCTGCTCACAGCAGTGATAGGGGACCTCCATGCAGGAACTGAGCTGGACCTGGGGGAAAGGGAAGGGAAGAGAAAGAGAAGAACTATGAAAGATCAGATAAGAAAAAAATAATTGGGGGAGGGGGTCTATACAGATATGCCCCTCCCCACAAACACTTTGGCATTCTGGACCAGTGATGCTTAGCTCGCTATTTTTAGAGAACCTTCTGGCCTCGGACGAAAGCCGGAAAGCCAGCTCACACCCTGAGCAGCCGCAGGCAGGTCTAACGAGAGAAGAGCGGAGCAAAATACGTAAGGAAGCGTCCTCGCCCTGCAGCGCTGGGAATTTCGGCGACACAAACCGGCTGGCCGGCATTCCGCCCCGCCGCTCGGCCTACAATGGAAGCAGGAAGATTTGTGACAATGACATCACTTGAGCCACATGAGCTGCTTCTGGCAGGCAAGCCTAACCCCTAGTTATCCGGGCGTCTGCCGAAGGGCCTCTGAGGCGACGTTTCTCAGCCCAGTCCTCGGGAACCCCAGAAGGTCCATATTTTTGCTCCCTGCCAGCTCCCAGCCAATCAAGATGCCCGAATGTCTTGTACAGGTCTTTGGAATAGGGAGCTGGGAGGGAGCTAAAATATGGACTGGGTTGGGAAATGCTGCTCTAACGAACACACCCATCACCTGGCTTACGAGGACTCGCCTCAGAAAATGCAGTGCATTCGTTTCCAAGTTCCTGCACCTCAGAGCTGCCACATCCATCACCATGGTCCAGTGAGCCCTGGCCACAAACACCCCATCCCCATTTCAAAATCTGGTCCATGTTTTGACTCTCTCCCTGCTCCCAGCCAATCAAGATACCTGAATATCTGGTACAGGTGTGCAGGCAGCTGGGAGGGAGAAAAAGTGTGGACCGTCTGAACCAAGGACCAAGGACCAGGCTGGGAATCGCCATGCTACGCGAATATACGCTGACATGCAGGAATACTTGGCAGGGGGCAGGAGATCACTCCCGCTGGGCTATATAACATGCTGAGGCACTGAGAACCAAGTGTGTGGAACTGGGGGGAACCTTCACATATAGGGTAGTAAGATCTGCAAACAAACGGAAAACAGAAAGCTGTCCTAAAGGTGCCCGTATACTTCAAATGAAATTAAACTGAACACGTGGGCGAGAACAATCTGTAACCACCCCACAACCCTAGAGGCTGCAGAATGTTTGTGATGCAGCAGGCCGACATACAGAGCACAAATAAACGAGTGCATTTTAATAAAGGAGATGACAGCTCTTAAAGCGTGCTGGAAACTACATAATTAGTCTTGCTGACCAATCCCGCGGCATCAGCCAAGCATGGACAGTGGGCGGGATTAAAACAAGGTCATATAACGGCAAAACGATGCTTAATTCGTCAATTTCGTTTGAAATACACAGCAACCTAAAGGCCATGTTACAGTCCACTTGGCGTGCTGAATCACAGAGGGTGGCTATAATTCAATGCCATGGGGCGTTGCTAGACCGCTGCCTCCTACAGGCACAACAGGCAACTGCAAGTCTAGGGTTGCCAAAGCAGAAGCCACGGTGCTTTGTTACTGCAGGCTTACTTCTCTGTTTCATATCCTGTTCACAGGGCTCAGATCCCACTAGGACCATAACAAAAAAGTCAGAGGCTCCTCCCTAGCCCAGATACTCAGTTCTGCTCCTGGCGAATCTACGCAACCTGACCTTCATGCGGCGATGGTCCCCCTAACGAAGACCACATCTCCAAGGAGTCGCACGCTATTAAAAACAGCAAAAAAATAAAAAATAAACTAAACGCTAGTGAAGAGATTATCATCATCCAGCGGTCGGCCGAAGGAAGAGAAGGCGATGTCTAAAGGCCTGCAGGGCAGGCATATATAACCGCAAACAAAAAGTGAAAGTCAGAGGGGACCAGGCGGCTCATCCCTGAGTCACCCACATGCATGGAGAAACTGTGCTGGACGGACCGGGCATGTTTACCATACAGCCCGCCTGCTCACAGAGGATTAGGACGGATAACTGCTTAATAAAAGCCATCTGAGCTTGAGTGGAAACTCTTATCGATATTATAAAGCGATAATCAGCAGCATAATCTTTTGAGGTATTTATAGCGAGTGTGCACAATTTGTTTCAGTGTCAAATGAAACCATAGATCTCACACACTCTCACACAAACACACCACACCCAGTCGGGAAGCCCAGCACGTCGATTGGGTGGGGAGGGGGGGGCTCACACAGGCCGCTGGCACTTCACTGCCTTTGCTGGAACCCCTGGGCCGCTCTACTTACCTATATGTGTCTCCCATTTGTCTGTAGACTTAATACGAAAAAAAAATAGGAAAATAAAACAGGCAGGACTGCGGTCACCTATGGAGCTGAGGACCTTCCTTCATTAGCAAGACTCCACATAAAGTCGCTGTAATGAAAGCTAACTGTCACTCATCCTGATCTCATTCACCAGCTCTCACATTTATGTTCTGACCAAAAAATTTAACTTATCCCAAAATCGGTTATGTAATGTGACTGTCGCAAAACTGTTGTGCAAGTAACGAATCTACTTGCTGAAATGCACCGATATTACGGCATGAGAAAAGGTAACGAAGACCACTGGCAAGGGTTCCGCTTACGCCGCTGCCTTCGTGCCGGACTTCCACTCTGGGAGAGGAAGGGATGTTCAGCGGCAATGTTTAGTGGAATCAGAGCCGGGGGAGTTCGTGAGGGACCACTGCGTGCCACACACGACACGTGCGGAACAACGCGGGAACCATCTGTGTACAGCCCACGCCGAAGGAACAGAAAACAGCAGCAGGAGACCCCCCTGCACCACCGGCTCCTCCTGGATCCCTGGGGCTTCTATGTTCTGCTTCTCGTTTACTGGCCCCAAAGCACGTGCAGAAGCAGAAGATCCGTCCTCCATCGTAACCTCGTGGCGGTTTGGAAATTATACATGTAAATATAAATACGATGGAATGTCAGCATGACATTTATTCTTAGACCGGTTCTTGTTTTGCTGGACTTGCTTTCAACCTGTATTCATTACACATAATAATGTCTAAGAGGTACTGATTTCCTAAAGGTACCACATACTCAGCATCGTACTATGACACTCAGAAATATCCCGGCTATGTGCATCGGAAATCCGCGCGTAAAACAATCGCCGCCTAAAAGAGTGCGACCGAACCACTGTCCTTTTGGGGAACCCATTCACCCCTGTGTTCCCTTCATTGACTTTCACTTTCAGATTTTATTTCAAGATCCTGCAGTGTCATTCCCAAAAGCTAATTAACCCTCATTCGCCTGGACTGACATACAAACAGGCACCCACCACAGTTGGGCTGTCAAGTTCCCCATTCAGAAATTCAATCCGGGAAAATATCCAAATGATTCAGACTGTCAGTATGGTGAAAGAAAAAGAAGGAGCCAGAAGTGGACCAGCCCCTAGCAGCAGAAGAGCTCTCAGCAAACCAGCGTCAGATATTACGATGGGACGGCAGAACAACACAGTTAAGAACGAAGGCAATCAGCGATCGGCTTCATTTTCCCCTAATGAGAGGCTATATCACTGCGTCTTGTTACATCAATACACTCAATCTAGTTTTGTTCATAAAGAAAGGACGCCATGGAAAGAGTTGAAATAAAGGCTGAATTCAAAAACGCAATCTAGACTTTGATTTTAAACTATGTTTACACACACGAAAGCTGCGGCGATGGTGTGATTTGGGTTCCGCATGCGATCGGTCATCATGCCTCCTAATCAAGCTTAAGCAAACATGCTGGGGCTCTAATTACGGCTGAATCGCCCCGTTTGTTCGACGCTCTCCCGTCCATAGGCGCTTTTATTCCCAAGTTTTAAGCACAGTTACCGTAGTGGTGACTCTTTCCAAAGGGACGTGAAGGTACACAAACTTTCCTTGAAATCACATGGATTCAGTGAGCGGCGTTTCAATATGCGCCTATATATCCAATGTATATAAACTATTAGACATCAAATATTCAGGTACGGCATTAAAACAACAGATATCCACGCACACCATAAGGGGGGAAACAGCCAAATAAGCGTTGTTTAAAAGCTTAAATCTTTAGATCTACTAACTACCCAAGAAGCTGAGTTAAAGAGATCCGAACGTGGTTAACTAACCGAGATCTTACCTTCTGCTGCTCTCCTCAGCTTCTCCTTCAGTTGCCCGCGCTGACGTGTCCGACAGCGGTGGGGAATTAAGACAGCAGCCCGGGGTGGCGGCCGGCGGCGCCTCTGCAGGTAGCGGCGGGGGCGGAAGCGGCTGGCTGAGCCATTCATTCGGCACCGTGCTGCCGGACTGGCCGGGGAGCAGCGCCATCTAGCGCCCGAATCACACATGTAACACCTCCGCTGTCCAGCAAACTTTTTCGTGTGATCCGATCGATGAGTCTGTGCATAATTATAAGAACCAGAAAGATCTTTTAGCCAAGTTTATTAAACATACAAGGAGGCTGTCTGGGTGGGTATGCCCGGGTATAACATAAACACGCAACATGACATTTTACATATTTAATATTACACCGTCTACCTACAATCAGAAGCAGCATGGGATGGAATAAAGGGCGAAATAAATAAATAAATATGGAATAGGAGTAAACAGGCAGGGCTGATGCCAAGAAGAGTTATAGGATCACATAAATGGGGCTCTATGCATCAATTACAGGCTTATACATCCGTTGCAGACCTTTGAGACATCACCTCTTCCTGCCATTTACTGAATTTACTTTGTGTTAAAGCTTACGGACATGAAATGCGTGTTTATTTACTACATGTAGTATTCTGTTTGTGGTTCGCGAAAATAACGTTTTAATTACTAACGTTTACTGTGTTTTTAACACACCGTCAAAAAACCTGGGTCTCCAGCTGTCACTGGTGATAAATGTGTGGCATTTGAGTCTAAACTTCTCCATAACAGTTCCCCTTACTGCAAATTACTGAACATTAATGGAGCAACAAGACATCACATAACTCCCACGTAAAATTAGCGTTAAAATACATTTGTTTCACTAACTACGACAATTACCTAGCAAATAATATTCCATCTTCCGTTACTTACGAGAAAACATCTCGTTTTTAAATTACATTTGTGCTTTTTAGCGTCCGAAAGGCACAAATACCGATTTTACCCTAAGACTAAATACTAAAGTAATTAGCTACCTAATATTAAGCAGTAAGATTCAGTATGATATGGATTATTATTCGAAACAAACAATATTAAATTCTTTTTTCATCTTCCGGTGGACTGATGCAACCAAATAGGTAAACAAAACTGCCCATGATACACTGAGATACGTGGTACTTGGAGTTCTTTAAAACAGAAACCTAAGCGCTATGCGACAACCCAAACTATTTCAACCGTGATCCTTTAACGTAACGGCTTCCATTAGTTGTAGCAATGGCCTCTGGGATATGAAGTTTAATATACAGACAAATACTGATCACACGGAGCATCGTCAGGTACATAAAAACTACAAATCCCATACTTTTCTGCGAGTAAGGTCGCCTGTTACGTCCTGAAAAAGAGGCAGTGGAAAAAGTCCATGGAAAAAAAAAGAACCGCTTCCGTGTTGTTTTGGTTCTGGAATTGTGATGAATAACAGCTGGGTGAGGTGAAATAAGACTGACGAATAGTCGACGAGAAGCCTATAATGGTCTTGTAATAAATAGTATAGAAACACGTTATCCGCAGAAATGTCATTGCAGCAGGGATCGAAGAAGAAGGACAAACGAGTTTTGTCAGGTACCTGCCCGGACCCCCAGTGCCAAGCGAGACTCTTCTTTCCTGCTCACGGCTCCGGCAGCATCGAGTGCACCGAGTGTGGCCAGCGGCATGAGCAGAGAAACCTTCTGAAGGTGGAGGAAGTCACCGACCCGGACGTGGTGCTTCACAATTTACTGAGGAATGCACTGCTGGGCGTCACGGGAGCCCCCAAGAAGGGGACGGAGCTAGTGAAAGTGATGGGGCTCTCCAACTACCATTGTAAGCTGCTGTCTCCCATTCTTACGCGCTACGGCATGGATAAGCAGACGGGCAAAGCCAAACTGCTGAGGGAGATGAACCAGGGAGAGATGTTCGACTGTTCGCTGCTAGGCGACAGAGCTTTCCTTATCGAGGAGGAACATGTCTCTACTGTGGGCTATGGCAAAGACCGATCGGGCAGCCTTCTTTACTTACACGACACTTTGGAGGAGGTGAAGAAAGCAAACTATAATAAAGAGTGCCTTATTCCTGTTCATGTGGATGGAGATGGACATTGTTTGGTCCATGCTGTGTCTCGGGCATTGGTGGGCAGGGAGCTGTTTTGGCATGCCCTCAGGGAGAACCTGAAGCAGCATTTCAAGGGAAACCTGGACCGGTACAAGGCTCTCTTTCATGACTTTATTGATGCTGCTGAATGGGAGGACATCATCAACGAGTGCGATCCTTTGTTTACGCCACCGGAGGGCGTCCCCCTGGGGCTGCGCAACATCCACATATTTGGCCTGGCTAACGTTCTGCACCGGCCCATAATCCTGCTGGACTCCCTGAGTGGCATGCGGAGCTCTGGGGATTACTCTGCCACCTTTCTCCCAGGCCTGGTCCCGGAGGAGCAGTGCAAGGCCAAAGATGGCCAATTCAACAAGCCCATCTGCATCGCCTGGAGCAGTTCGGGCCACAACCACTACATCCCTCTGGTTGGCATAAAGAATGCGCCCCTGCCCCGGCTGCCTGCCAGGCTGCTTCCCAAGGCCTGGGGCGTGCCTCAGGAGCTCATCCGAAAGTATATCACCCTGGAGCAGGACGGCAGCTGCATTATCGGGGGGGACCGTTGTTTGCAGGACAAGTACCTGATGAGGCTGGTGGGTGCCATGGAGGAGGTGTTCATGGAGAAGCACAGCATACACCCCTCACTGGTCGCCGACGTGCACCAGTACGTGTACAGGAGGACAGGAGTGATCGGGGTGCAGCCGGAGGAGGTCACAGAGGCCGCCAAGCGATCGGTCTTGGAGAACCGGCTGCACCGCTGTCTGATCTGCAACGCGCTCTCCGAGCTTCTCGTCCCTCCCGAGTGGCTCTCTCCCGGCGGGAAGCTGTATAACCTGGCAAAGTCCACTCACGGGCAGCTCCGGCCCGACAAGAACTACAGCTTCCCACTCAACAACGTGGTGTGCTCCTATGATCCCGAACGGGACGTCCTGGTCCCCGATTACAAGCTGAGCACGCTCAGCACCTGCCACTGGTGCCACGGCACCGCCGTGCGTCACATCCGAGGTGACGGCTCCGTTAAGTACCTGGACGGGGACCGGACCAACACCCGCTCCCAAGGAGGCAAGTGTGGCTGCGGCTTCAAGCATTACTGGGACGGTAAGGAGTATGATAACCTTCCCGAAGCCTTCCCCATCACTCTGGAGTGGGGAGGTCGTGTGGTGAGGGAGACAGTATACTGGTTCCAGTTTGAAAGCGACCCGGCACTGAACAGCAATGTTTACGACGTGGCGATGAAGCTGGTGACCAAGCATTTCCCTGGTGAGTTTGGCAGTGAGGTGCTGGTGCAGAAGGTGGTGCACACCATCTTGCATCACACTGCCAAGAAGAACCCCGATGAATACAACCCAGTGGCCATCGACGGGGCGCATGCACAGCGTCTCACAGACGTGGCTGAGGGAGCAGCCGGGGTCGAGACGCAGCCCCCTACCAAGATCATCCTGACGGGGCAGAAGGCGAAGACGCTACACAAGGAGGAGCTGACTATGAGCCGAGCCGAGCGCAGCCTACAGCAGAGCATCGGGGAGCACGCCTCGGTGGCCCAGAAGAAGCGCACTGACCAGCTGAAGCAGGAACAGAGGGGGCAGGTCCGTCCTGCCTCCCCAGGCCCACCCCAGGAGGGGCCGGCTTCAGCCCCGGCCACGCCCACCAAAGCCGCCTCCTCCCCCAAATCGAGCAAGGAGAAGAAGATCCGCGTGACCACCGACGACGGCCGGCAGGCCACGCTAACGCTGATGGCGGAGACCACCTTCTCGGAGCTTCAGAGGAGCATCGCTGAGGAGTTCGCCGTGCCTCCAGCCCAGCAGTGCATCCGCCACGGCTTCCCGCCAAAGGAGCTCCTCCCGCCCAAGGAGGGCCAGGAGGAGGAGCCACTGCCCCTGCAGCATGGGGACCGTGTGAGTGTGGAGACCCTGAAGGACCCCAGGGAGAAGAGCAGCCCGGCGACCGCTGCCCCTGCGGCCGACGCTCATGCTGTCGGCCGTGAGGAACCAGCGTCTTCCAGCAGAGTGACATCACGAGAGCTGCAGGAGAACATCGACCTTGAGATGTCCTCCCTCTGCCTTCTGGCAACATTGATGGGTAAGACACGGCAAACTGATGCTGTCAGGTGTCATTCTGGCTCGTTTGTTTGTGCAGTTGTAACTTTTTAATCAAAGCTTTCATGTGTGTCTGTGTTAAACTGAATTTGAAACTTTAACACCATCATTCAGAGTTCAGTCCTGTGTAACTGTGGATAAAGTATTGAAGGACTTTGCTCGTAATTTAAAAGTTTACGCTGCCCTGCCTTGATTTCTCATTTGAGGGTACTTACGGCTGACATCAGCCAACTGATTTTAAAGCCCTGACCTCCTTAGTTATCTGGGTAATCATTACCAGCAGTCGATGAGTGATTGCAAGCTTTGTTCTTGCATATCCTGTTAAAGAGAAGTCACTTTGAAGTCATTTTGAAACTGAAAGCTATAGAACCTTATTTGATTGCAAATTTTTGTAATTAAGGCACAGTTTGATCTGCATATGCCTTAAGGGGCACCATTGTTGAGGGTAATGCTGGTGAAGGGATGCAGCATGGCTGTGCGGAGAGCGGAAGATGATCCTCCCATCATAAGGGGACACCATCCCGCACACCGTGATATCGGTGCATGGGTTCGACTGGGTGTGACTGGAAGCCTATGGCCTGGCTGCCTGGCCGTGGGGCCGGAGCCATCCAGCCTTTTTTCTGCCGTCATTTCCATGATCGCTATGCAAGGCGAGTCATAGTTTCACCTCCTCTTCCCCTCACCTTGGCCTCCCTGCCGCGTCGGCGCCGCAGCACGCGGTTGCCATAGTGATAAGGGACCAGCGTCGGTCACCTTCTCCCGGCAAGTGCTGCTCTGCTGTAAGGATGTGTGCGTGTGTCTCTGTATGTATGTATGTATGTATGTGTCTCTGTATGTGCGTGTGTGTGTGTGTGTGTGTGTGTGCTGTAAGGCTGCAGGTGAACCCCACAGACCATTGTGTCTGAGCCGACGGGGCAAGGTGGGGGGTGTGGACACGTTCACTGCACACTTCCTGTGGCACTTCCGTGTACCCCTTGCCTCCGCTGTGACATCACCGCGGCAGTGGAGCATATGCCCTATGGCACATGTCGCGCCCCCCCAGCTTGTGGAGATCCGCCCCTGCAGCCAGCACCGACCACCCCCCCGCCCCTCGGCCGAAGCTCCGCCCAAAGACCCCTGGGTCCCCCTTTCTGAATATGTGGATATGTGGTGATGCTCTCCATGTTCCATTATAAAAATGACGGCGATTGCGGAGATGGGATGGGAGTAGCAGTGGGAGTGCAGCCAGATATCGATAAAGGAGAGTGAAGTAGGGGCTGCAGTGTCCCTCCCCCCCCCCATAGTTTAAAGGTTGAAATGAACTTTATTGATCCCAGGGGCAAATTCCGATGCATACGGCAGTGACTGTGCGCAGTCGAACATGCGTGTGGTGCCAGACAGACAAAGACGGTAAACATAGCGCAGACACGGTGCAACCACGCAGTACTGGCAGTCGCCCGGCTAAAAAGGTCCAACTTGCGTACAACTTGCACTTATGAACAAACTGCCAAAAAGCCTATTATATTTCAAATTCAAGTTAAATACAGGAGGCCGTAATAACGAGTGCACTTGCCACTTTGCAGCGTTCGTGAACAAGAGAGGTCTCAGTTGTTTGTCACGTCAGCTCGATGTACAATACTGTATAGGGTTACTTTATCACTGTATAATGACAATTATTATTGTTTTTGTTATGTACTGTGTTGTTACTTTTCTGACTTACCTACAAATTTGACTTAGATAGACTTAGGGAACGAATCTCGTAACCTGGGGACTACCTGTACACAAATAGGATATTCTGATATATTGGAATATAGAGGAAAGAAATAATACATTAGCTATGTGCAGTGAAAAGTGCAGTGAATATTTGTGCAGTGAAAAGACAGCAGCCCAGTGCTAACTTCCTGTCTTTCACAGGAGAAGATGTCTGGTCCTACGCCAAGAAGCTGCCTCACTTGTTTCAGCAGGGCGGCGTCTTCTACAACATCATGAAGAAGGACATGGGTACGCCGATCACATGACGTGGTGACGTCACGTGAAGTGCCTGCGGTGTGACGTATAACCACCCCCCCTGTCTTGCCCGCAGGCCTCGTCGACGGCAAGCACTGCACGCTGCCTCATCTCAGCGGCAAGACCTTCGTGTTCAATGCAGCTGAGGAGCGGCTGGAGCTGTGCGTTGATGCCGCCGGCCACTTCCCCGTGGGCCCCGACGTGGAGGAGCTGGTGAAGGAGGCGCTGGCACAGCTGCGCTCCGAGGCGGCGGCGCGGAGTCGCGAGGGGAGCCCAGCCCACAGCGCCTTGCGGCTGGGCAGCGGCGGCGTGGTGCGTAAGAAGGAACCACTGCGGGGCGTAACCGCCTTCCAGGGCAAGGGCCACTCGCTCGGGGGCTCCCTGCCAGAGCGCAAACCGCTAGTCCGCAAGCACAGCGCTGGTGTGGAGCTGGGCACCGCCACACCCCCCGCCCTCCCCGAGGACGCGGCCCGCGAGCTGGTGCGTACCGCACCAGGTTTCGTCACCCTGCGCGATGGCCGCCATCTGGACCCCGGCACGGTGGAGGCACAGCGCCGGCGGCTGCAGGAGATGGTCTCCTCCATCCAGGCCTCCATGGACCGACACATGAGGGAGCAGGGCCGCGGGTCTGCCCCGCCCAGAGACCCCGCCCCGAGCGTGCTCCGCCACGGCGACTCGGAGGAGGAGCGGACAGGGGGCGCCGAGACGGCTGCCCAGGGCGCTGCCCCCGGTGGCCTGGAGGCCTCCAGCATGGAGGTGAGTGCGGCCGGTGCGGAGGGAGGCGCCAAGGAGGCGGTGGCAAAGGGCGCGGCCCCGGAGGAGCAGGAGGAGATGGAGAGCCAGGATGCCGAGCCAGGCAGCACAGCAGAGCCCATGGATCATTCCTGACGGGGCAGCCGGGGAGGGGAGGCCCGCGTGCAGCGGGAACACCTGCCGTGCTCAGTCCACGTGGGCGGCGCGGCCAGCCTTGGGGCCGCATCACAGCTTTGGGTTCAGCGCCCCCTGTCTTCACTGCATGATGTTGCATTTGGTTCATACTTCACACGAGTATGCCTGCCCTAGTGTGTGGCGGCAGAGTGCCGCTGATGGGCAAGCTGGCGATCCCAGCGCGTGCTCTGCCGCGTTCATTCACAGCCCTCCACAGTCTCAAGCAGAGGTCCGGTTTACCAATGTGGACCATGAGAACAGCGCCCCCTGGAGGCCAGCTTGCTCCGTGTGCCGCTATTCGCTGCTGCAGCGATACACGTCGCCTGACCCTGAACAAACCGCATACCAGCTGAGATTTTCTTATTCCATAATCGTTGTCACCGTACTACAGACGTTACCCGCTGCAGTTTTCATCACTAGCTTAATCGTGGCTCATCGCTGCCTCTTACTCTTTCGGCTAATCGGCTTCGGTTTTTTACTCTCCTGATTCAGCCTGTTTTAGGTTTTCCTGTTAAATCTGGATGGACAGTGGAATCAAATCACACCTCCGTTGTCTTAGCCATTAAAATGAAGTTCCTGTGTGTGGTGCTGTGATTCCTGTCTTAGCAGGCAAGGTCATACACCAAGAGTTTGTTTTTTCAGCAGTTTCGGCGAATTTCCGCTTTATATACGAATCTGCCAGCGGTGCGGTCTGAAAATTTTGAATGGGACCTTCGCATACCGTGTAATGGCTGGTTTAGTCGATAGCAAATTTTTCAGTCCAGCCGTAAATATTTTTTTACGACATACACTTCTTTTATTTCCTCATCTCTCCAGCCACTAAGCCGTTTTAACAATGAAGTCGTAAAGCAAGTCTTTCTTAAGGTACTGAGATGCAGGGAGATGATCAGTCGTACCAGAGGAGCTGGAGGAGACACTGACAGTCGCGTCTCTTCCCCTCTCAGGTCTGTGCAGACTGTTGGGTTGTAATTGTACAGAATGTAGGAATACATCTGCAGCCAAGCCCCC
>JAODLC010000036.1:19607030-19618095 GCA_026781145.1 Hippopotamyrus pictus | reverse complement strand
CAAAGTACACTTGCTACCCAGATAAACAGCTTTAAACATTTCTTTGGACTGCCTAAGACTTTTGCACAGTACTGTATATCTGTAAGAAAATGTTATTGCCTCTTTCATGTAACTTCCACCATAGTGACATCCTACCTTTTCCAATGTATTTAAATTAGATTTGACTGTTACTAATTTTGCATAATTCAAACTGGTTTGAGCTAAACTAATGGCATAGGGGTTAGTTCTTTGGATAAATAAGACTGAAGGTTTATTGTTGAAAAGGAGGTCTTTCTACAGTCTCATTAACTGAATCTCCTTTGGCAGATTTACACGATAGACCAAACGGTGTAATATACAAAGGTCCATATCACCTTGCCTTCAAGCATGAGAGATGTAGCTGCTAGGCAAAGTTACCTTTTGCAGTCTTTTCTGAGTATAACAGTGATAATAATCATACATTATTGTGTGTTGCTGCTAGAGGTGTCCATTGATGCTTTGATTTTAGCAGGCCGAGGGCAAATCGCTAGGTGGCCTGAGGAAATGGTCAGTGCTCTTTGGGGAGGAGCAAAGACACAGGCGTCCAAGGAAGTAGGCCGAAGCAGAAAGCAGAAGCTGGAATTTTAGTCATTAGGTCAGACAGGGGTGCAAAATTAAAATGAAGACAAACTGCTAATTTGAAATATATTGTGCACATCTTGTCAACAAAAATATAGCCGTGGAGGAGAATTTAACTAGGCTTACAGTTTTAAAAGCAATGTGTATCAGCACTCGTTCTTGATGCCGCTGTGTTTTTCCTGTTTTTTCTTTTTTAATAGGGTATTTATTGCTAGCATCTTCAGTAGGCCTTTCGGCCATCTGGGTGACTGCAGTTAGTAGTTTTTAGCTATAAATGTGCCAGTAGTGGCTTTCTCTGTCACTGACCCTGCAATGACCCCAGCTTGCTTACCTCCAGCCCTTCAATCCACCGCACCTCAGCTTCTTTGCTTGGACTAATCTGCATATTTATAGGTATCTGAGGCCCCCCCCCCCCCATCCACGTACACATACAGAAGTACACACACAGACACTCAGCTCTATTGAACGGGTTTATCCTGCAGTCCAGTCAGCGCTGTGTATCTAAGTGCTGAAGCGACTCTTTCATCAGATGCCAAAAATACCCAAAAGCTGCTGGAGGTCTTTCATCTTTCCTGCTTGTTTTGGGTTTAGGCAGTGGGGCATGTTCAGTGTGCTCACTGTGTTCATCCTTCATTTGACAAAACAGTGATGTATGTCTGCTTGATGCAGGAGCTAAACTCACAGTTTACGTCCCAAATGCTCTGAGGGGTAATCTGGGGTTTTCTTCCGCCCCACATCTCCTTGGACCTCATGGTAACACCCACAGCTGTGTGCAGCGAGCTGCACTGATTTTCTTTGCACGTTTGCGTTAGCGATGCGGAGGGCTGCGTGTTCACGGTGGCACTTCTGGGCAGAACCTTTCTTTTGCTCTCCACCCTGTTAAAATAGATTAGCCTGGCACTGTGCAGAGGGGAATTGTTGCCTGGCAACAAAGCTTTCTCAGGATCTGTTGGTTTACAAGTGGCCCGGTTTACTTAGGCATGTAATGGGCCTGGAACACTGGCGAAAACAGCGCTGTGTGTTTTACTTTTAACATCCACAGTCTCCAGTGTGCAGCAGTTGCAATCTGTGTAGCATGTAAATCGCTTGGTGCAGTAATAGAGCTATAGGGACACAAAATCAGCTTGTCTACAGGTGCAATAAGGCAGAAACACGTTTCTCTAAATGTGGTTAAGCTAAATATGGCTCCTGTAATCAGGACTTGGAATGTCCTGTTTAGGTTTGGTGATTTCCTTTGCAAGCCCTTTGAAACAGGACGTGTTTTATCTGTGTGGCATTGGGTGAACATTTGTGATGTAGCTTTCCAGTTAATTGGTTTCTTCTGGGTATTTTTGCTGAATTGATCTAAAATTCAGTTGCTCTCCTATGCTGTAAAACATGTCTATTCTAAAATGCCTGATCTTGAGTGGTCATACCATTGTTAGGTCACAACTATTTTACTCTACAACAGTTTGAAGATATATTAAAATAAAAATACTGGCTGATATGCATACTGGTATCTTTGAACATGGTCTTTGTGTGACTGGAGTGTAATCTTTGGTGAGAGGCAGAGTAGTTTGGGTACCTCAGATAAATACCTCGCCTCCTTTTGACTCCTTCAACAGTGAGGATGAAGATGAGGACATTCTGTCCACAGACCCTGACAACAGGGACCTCCAAAGCTCTAAAAAGCTCTTATGCAAAGTCAAGTGGTCCCGGGATGAGGTATGTCCCACGTGTGTGTGTGTGTGTGTGTCTTTTTATGCTTGAATGTTTGTTTAAGAGCAGCATTTCATGCTGGTATTCTCCTAAAAACTAGGCTTTGAGAAAAGCTTTTGTTTGTTCTGCCTAAAGAATGCAGTATCTGTATATGAGGCTTCTCGAGCTCAGTCGTTTAAGTCATTTTTTTAGGAAGCCAGGTCTGTTGACCTGCTTTGTCTGCTCTGTGTCCAGGACGAGAAGCTGAAGGGGCTGGTCGAGCAACATGGAACCAGCGCTTGGAAACTTATTGCTAGTTACTTTCCGGTAAGTATCATACTCCCCTTTAACACAATGTGCTGGAAAGGTGCTGGGTACTGATTGGTTTGCTTGCTCAGTTGCCTATTAATGCAGTTAATAATGTTTAGAATTAGCAGACTGTTTGAAGGAGGGTGTCCTGTGGTTTCATCTTTCTGCAAATATTCCGTTAGTAGTGGGGATCATAGCCCAGGTGCCCGTGTGCGTGACTGGAGTGTTAGAATTACTCAGAAACCTTTGTACCTTTCATTGAGCAGTGAATGAATGTCCCTAGTGGGCCTCTGCCCACCTTCTGCCAGAGCTGTGTTAACAAGAGAGGTGACCACGCTTGCAGGCCAGCTGCAACTCTTCACATGGGGCTTCTCTTTGTGCGTGTCTGTGTGTGTGCATGTGTATGTATATGTGCGTGTGTGTGTGTGTGTATGCGCGCGTGCATGGGCCGACAGAAAAGAACAGATGGCCAGTGTCAGCACCGCTGGCAGAAGGTGCTCAACCCAGAGCTGGTGAAAGGACCATGGACAAAAGAGGAGGATCAGAGGGTAAGGGGATCTGGGGGAGGGTCCACACCCTTCAGAACATCAATACTGCTCTTAGGTTTCTTGGGGGTGACCTCCGCTGATGTCTCACTTTTTATGGGGTCGAGATGGCAGGAGGTGGAATAAATATTGCTTATGATAATAATACAAACATTTTTCACAGTTTTTCTTAGGCATAACTAACTATGAACAATCTGAACTGGTGGCTCTGAAATTTACTCACAGTGAGTGTGTAGTGGAAACCTAAGCACATGAACACCACTTGGAGGTGTCGATGTGTGTTTGTCTCTGTGGGCTCCTTGCCTGCTGTCAGTATGCCACCCTGCCCCCAGGGGGCATGGCGTCTCCGCTGGCATCGTGTGAACAATGCATTCTTCCCACACGGGTTACATACTGGCGCCAGGAATCTTGAGAATGGCAAATGTCTGAGCTCACAGCATCTTATCTGTGGGTGAATTCCATTCGTCTTGCTTTGTAATAATGACAGTTATGATCTAGAGGCTCCCTGCTAGCTTTCTGTCCCCTTCGCCGACCAATTTGCATATAACTAAATGAGGTTTGGTCACTGCTGAGAAAACAAATCATTCATGTTGGCTGAGCGAGGCGGTGCCCCCCTGTTTGTCCCCGAGGCCTTCCTGAGCAGCACAGTAACACCGCTCCTCCCGCTGCACGCAGGTGATCGAGCTCGTGCACAAGTACGGCCCTAAGCGCTGGTCTGTGATCGCCAAGCACCTGCAGGGCCGAATCGGCAAGCAGTGCCGCGAGCGTTGGCACAACCACCTCAACCCCGAGGTCAAGAAGTCCTCCTGGACCGAGGAGGAGGACCGCATCATCTACGAGGCCCACAAGCGCCTGGGCAACCGCTGGGCGGAGATCTCCAAGCTGCTGCCTGGCAGGTACGGCGCGGTAGCCGGATGAGGGCTTTCCGGTGCGTTCTTCGCCCGGTCGGAAAGACTGTTGAGGATGGTTCATCTGGTGAATGTGCGCTTCCTCTGTGTCTGCGACAGGACCGACAACTCCATTAAGAACCACTGGAACTCCACAATGCGCCGGAAGGTGGAGCATGAAGGTTACTTACAGGATGGCTTGGTTTCCTACAAGTCCAAACAGGTGGCCCGCAGGCGGCCCAAGTCCTGCTCCTCCATGGAGATCCTCCACACGCAGAACCAGTTGGTCATGGCCATCCCTGCACAGGTGATCATTCTGTCTGCGTAAGAACTTGGAAACGTTCAGTACTGAACCAGATTCCCAGCTTTCTACTAAAAAAACTTTCATAATCTGGATCCATTTAGAGCCAAAAGATCTGACTTGATATCACGTCTTCCTGCTTGCTCCCCTGTGTGTTTTGTCCAGGGGATTGACTCTGCATCTCCTCCTCCCATGTGCTCTCCTGTGTTTTTTGTCCAGAGGATGGACTCTGCATCTCCTCCTCTTCTGTGATCTCCTATGTGTTTCATTCAGGGGATAGACTCTGCATCTCCTGTATGCTCTCCTGTGTTTTTTGTCCAGAGGACTGACTCTGCATCTCCTCCTCTTGTGTGTTCTCCTCTTTGTTTTGTCTAAGCTCTCGGGGTACCCCTTCAGGTCAGTGGACCGGCAATGTGTGGACGCTGTCTCAGATGGTTCCATCTTTGTTCCGGTGAGTTCCTTCTGCTCTCTGTTTGTCCTCTAGGAGTTCTCTGCTTTTCTTTTGGTCTCTGTGAGCTTGGCTTTGTCCTCCACCTCATCTAGATGTTTCATGACGGTCCTCTTTTCCTTTCTGCATTAAATGATGATTGTCATCTACTGAGCATCTTTGACTTTGACTCCAGTTTGCAATGATGCCATGAGATTTGTGGTTCCAGCGAAACCAGTTTCACAATCTCTCCCAGTCATGTTTTATGTGTTGATTAACTTCCGTGTTGCACCGTCGACAGCTGGAATTGAGCGGAGGGCCTGTTTGAAGCACATGTCAGTAAATCGGGTGTCTCTCCCTTCCTCCGCACCCCGGCCTTGGGCCCACCCTGCCCCCCCACGTGTTTGTTCCAGCAGCCGCGACGCCCCGAGGACCCTGACAAAGAGCAGCGCATTAAAGAGCTCGAGCTGCTGCTTATGTCAGCTGAGAATGAAGTGGGAAGACGGTCGGCCCCATGCGTAAGAACACGCTGTGTGTGCGTAGTGCGCTGTAGTCCCGCCCTCCCCTCTGACCCATTCATACCGGCCCGCTCCGCTTGGTAGCCCCACCCAGTAGCCCCACCCATCAGAGCTTGCCTGCACTCGCTGGCTGGCCGTCACTAACTGCCCCGCCCGCGTAGCATTAGCCGTAGTGCACGGCGTGTGTGTGGCTCCCATGGCTTAGGCTGTCTGCACACAGGCATGGGTCTCCTCCCGGTTACCTTGTGCATCGGCCACCCGGAAGGTTTGCCGATGATTCTTCAGGTTTGCCTCCTTTTTTTATCTCTGGATGGACGTCAATGTAGCAAAACGATTAAGGAGGTACGGATGGGCCTCTAGGCTGGAGCCCTTCTACTCCAGCTGTGGTTGGTTGCTGGTTGTAGAGTCAGCCTCCAGTTCCACGTCCATCCTGCCACCTGGCGCCATCCGCACTTGTCTCTAGGTTTCTCGGCCTCCAGCACAGATGCCGCCCTTCCTGCCCGCAGCCCTGAAATTGCTTGCCTCCCCGTTCCCTCACAAACAGCCTCCTGTGTCTATGTCCGCAGAACCCCAAACGGTACTGCGGCTGGTCGGACAGCGTGACAGACGACACCATGAGCACCCTGGGCAGCTTGGATGATCAGAGTGTGGAGCTCTGCCGGGTTGAGGACATCCAGGGCCCCGCGGTCGCTGGCCACCCTTCACCCAGCAAGTTCCTGTCGGTGGAAGCCAGTGCTGTTCTGTCCTCCCTTCAGACTATCCCAGAGTTCGCTGAGACCCTGGAGCTCATTGACTCGGTGAGGGACTTCTCCTTCCTCCCCTCTTCCATTCCATCCTTCTGTCTTTCATTCCTCCCTTCCTTCTTTTAGTCCCTCCCTTCCTCTGTTCCTTCCTTTCTATCCTTCTCTCCTCCCTCCTCCCTTTCTTCCTTCCTTGCTCATTTCCTTCTTTGCTTCCTTCCTCCGTTCCTTCGGTTCCTTGTCTCTCATCCTCCCCTCTTCCCTTCTTACCTTCCTCCCTTCCTTCCTTTCTCCTTCCTTTCCTTCTTTGATCCCTTCTTCCCTCCCTCTGTTCCATCCTTCCCCTCCTTCCCTCCCTCCCTCCCTTCTTTGCCTGAGGACCCATTGTGGCTGCTTGTTGCTCTAGGATCCAGTGGCTTGGAGCGACGTGGCCAGTTTCAGCCTGGCAGACATTGCCTCCCCAGGGAAGCAGCAGCAGCCATCGCTGTCATTCCCCAGGCCACAGGACGGAACCCCTGATGGGACAGAGTACCGTTTTGGAATGTCCATTTCCATCCCAGACCTCAGCAAGAGCTGCACCAGCCCTGGGCAGCTCAGGGTCTCTGGCCTCTCCTCTCCTAAGTTCAGCACACCTCCCTCCATCCTACGCAAGAAGAAGCACAACAGGGGTGATGACTCTCCATCCAGCCAAAGCATCTGCGCTTCATTCTTGGAGCCCAGTGCCTCCTCTCCCAGGAACACCCCAGTGAAAGTGCTGCCTTTTTCCCCCTCCCAGGTATCCCCATTCTTTACAGGAGCCTGATTCATCTCATCCCTGTACTTTTTGTGTAATTTGTCTGAATAATAGCTTAAGATCTAAGCCGACTGAGTGTATGGCACAGTCACCTTATACCTGTATGTTTGGGGCTTTGCATGATCTCCTTGTGTTGCCTGTGCTTCCAGGATGGATTAACCTCTGTGATGTGCATATTCTGCCATGTTTCACCAGTTTTTCAACATATCTGGGAACGAGCACTTGAACCTGGACAACCCAGCCCTCACATCAACACCAGTCTGTGGGCAGAAATGTCTGCTAAACACCCCCATGCAGAAGGAGATGACCCCCAAGCATCAGAAGGAGAACGCTGGGTTAGCATGGTTCTCTGGCACTTCCACAGAAGCCTTTGTGCCAAATGCTTAACCCTTTGTTTCACTCACTTCTTCCCATGTTTAGTTTCAGGACCCCAAAAATTAGAAAATCCATTTTGGGTCCCACCCCACGAACTCCAACACCCTTCAAAAATGCAATGGCAGCCCAAGAGAAGCTGTATGGGCCCCTGAAGATGGTGGTACGTAGCTGTAAATCAAAGCCCTAAATCTAGGAGATTCTCGCTGCTCCCCCTGCTGTTACACGCAGCATTCTCACCTGCTCTGTGTGTCGATCATGTTCCTGCACTTTGTCCTGCCATAATCCTCTTCTCAGCTGCTTTTTATAGTCATCTTTCGCTCTTTCTGATTGGCTCCAGCCCCAGCCCCTGGCCCTACTGGAGGAGGACATCAGAGAGGTGCTGAAAGAGGAAACCGGGACTGATATTTTCACCCGAGGTGACTTGCAACCTGAAGGCCGTCTTTGGAAGCAGGAGGTTTGTCTTTGTTTACTCAAACCAGATAAGCAGCCATATGCCCCTGTAATCATCTTCTGTATATTTCTACTGTCTTGTCATTTCTGCTTATATATGACTTAATCTCTGTGACAGCAACAGTGAAAGTGACTTCCTAGAGAACTGACAAATAAGGCCCACATAGACCTCTCCCTCACACAGACCTCTTCCCCACACACCCCCTCTCCCCCACACAGAACTCTTACCTACACAGGCCTCTTACCCATACACCTCCTCCCATCCATGCAGACCTCTCCCCCAAACAGACCTCTTACCTGCACACCCCCATTCTCCATGCAGACCTCTCCCTAACACAGATCTCCCCCCACATACTCCTTGTCCTCCACACAGACTTCTTACTGACATACCCCTTCTCCTCCACACAGCTCCCTTACCCACACACCCCCTCTCTCTAAAACAGACCTCTCCCCCAGACAGACCTTTTACCCACACACCCCCTCTCCCCTACACAGACCAGTCCCCCACATAGACCTCTTACCCACACACATACCTTCTCACAGGCTGTGTGTGCTCCCCCCCAGTTCGACACCCCTGCCAGGAAAGTGAGGAAGTCATTGCTGCTGGACTCCTGGGGAAAGGACAGCCTGAACGTGCAGCTCTTCTCCCAGGAGCAGGTGAGCAGTTCTCAGGTCAGTATCTGCTGCAGCACTGATCCCAGACGCTGTAGGCAACTTCACCCATTCATCCGACGTTAGGTGGATCTGGCCTTGATGGAAAACTCTGCTTCCATGGTGCATCTCGTTCAATAAGGTCTCTCATACTCGCTTTGTATGTCTTCTGTTAAATTTATTGTGTCTAGTAGAGTCCTAGCTAGTGAGGTTACTATAGTTCCTGGCCAGGAATAGTGCACAAGGGAGCACTAGCATAGGAGTATTAGAGCAGAGGGGGTTACAGTATAGTGACTAGCTTTCTGAGTAGTCACTTGGGTGAGTTAAACTGAAGGTGAGCGGCTTTGTGATATTATACGGCGATAAGCTTCCTTGCAGCCTCTGAGTCACCTCATTCAGTCAATGAGCAGGTGTCAGTCCCTCAACTGACCAAATGTCTTGCTAACATTGTGCCAGTCTGTAGCTGTCCCACAGTCCCGGATTTGACATTAAACTGGTTTCACATTATATTTGTGTATATCACTTTATCTGCCAAAATCCAGAACAAATAAGCTCAGTTAAAAGTAAGAAAATTCTCTACGAACTCTAAATGAGGTAGTGATCATATTTAAGTGCTCTAAAAACAAAGACCTAACTTAAGATACTAGTCGGTTTAATTTGAAGCTTAAGTAATATTTTTCCATAAGAAGAGACCTACCCTTGTCTGCCCAGAAGGATTCTGTTGTCTGCTGGTTTTCCTCACAAAGACGTTTGCCATTCTCTTTCGCAGCCTGCAGGGGACGGCCTCCTGACCAGCTCGCTGCTGATGACACCCCTCCAGGAACGAGAGGAGTGCGCTTCCTTACCAGCGGAAGTCAGCCCCCCAGTGGGGAAGGAAAACCCACCTAGATATGAAGCCCCTATCCAGGTACCCCGGGCTTTGTGTAAGATAACACCATGCGGAAGGGTAGATCAGTGCAAGGGAATGCTGTGTTTCATGTGGTGAAGCCGCCGCTCCCTGTAAGTGGGGCACAGGCCCGGCTGTGTGCGTGGCTGTGCCAGTGTTGCCAGTGACGCTCTGCTGATGGTTCACGCGGGCCAGCCAGGTGCAGGCTGGGAGCAGACGGCTCAGTCTGAGTTCCCACGCGTGGACTCCTCTCTGGGCTTGTCCCTTAACAGCTGCCAAACCCCCCCTCTGCAGGCGAATAGCGAGTGGGAGACTGTGGTCTACGGCAAGACGGAAGACCAGCTAATCATGACGGAGCAGGCCAGGAAGTACCTCAGCGCGTACACGAGCGGAACCACCGCCAGAACCCTGGTGCTGTGAAGGGGGGAGGCCCCGCCCTCCAGCTGTCAATCAAGCTGGATGTCTTCTGATGAGCCGGCCTGAAACCTAGACAATCCTTTGTAGTCAATCTGAAGCGTGCTGGTTTCTCTTAAGCTGTCCGCACGACGTTTAACGAAGCTGCCGTATATTTCTGCAGGCGCGAGAAAGCAGTTACATCATTCATATCTGTATTTCCCCAGTTGTTCTTGTTCATGATGGATTTTCTACAATGGTATTTGAGGAAAACCAAGATGGAACAACTGAAACGACTTTCTTTGGCACTTGAGTGAACGTGACAATGGGACACCATTTTAGACTGTAGATAGATCACCTGGCATCAGTGTGAAAATGGTTACTATCACTGTCTATCGAGGTCTCTTTTTTTAAATAGAATCCGCCGTCAGCTACTCGTAGACACTTCCCAGCGTTTCCTACGTACCGACAGAACATTTTAAATCCTGTGCACTAATCTATGTGTTCAGAATGACCGGCTTTCGCTGAGCTCCTGGGCTGTAGCAGAACTGCTTTTTGAATATCGTATATAGGCATAAAAGCGAATGAACATATATACTCAGCATAACCGGCTAAAACCTGCAAATGCTGCATCGGTATAAGTGAGCAGGATAAGGAGCTGAGATGCAGTGCTGGAGCGGAGGAGCGGCCCGCCTGGAGGGTCGTCACGGCGACGGGAGCGGTCATGTTCACTCCGAGGATGAAGGCTCTGCTTGCACACAGTATTCCTCCCGTCGAGACATTTTTTTGAATGTATTGTACAGTGTGTTGACTGGAGACGACGTCAGTCAGGAAGGTACCTTTTGCTTTTCTCCTCTAATTTATTTTCCCCTCTAAGGCTTCTGGAGTGTTATTTGTGTATCTCTGGCTTCGTGGCTGTGTTCTGCACCTGCACCAGTAGCCGTGTTGGAATCATGGTGGGGCTCGAGGAGACTCTCTGTCACCCTGCTGTCTCATGTCTCGAAGAGTCAGTCCATTAGCAGTCCTGTTGGTCAGACCAATGTTTGATTGCATAGGGTTGTAGGTTCTATTTATTAAATAGTTTAATAATTATTTATTTCTAAAATATGAAGACTTAATTTTTTTCAATTTAATTATTTGGCTTCCTTACACTTATGTTCTCTAACTTTACAAAGATGTTCACTGCCTCACTTAACACAAGTATTCATCCATTGGGGGTTTGAAGGTGTTTTTGATATTGAGCACAAATTTAATTGTTTCAGAAGTTAACGTGTTTTTCTCAAAGTCGGTTGAAGCGAAGCCAGTCTTTATTCTAACCAGATAACGTCCAGCTTGTGGCGTCTAAACCAAGGCAAATTGCACTTTTTAACTGTGTAAAGCGTGTGTGTTTCTGGATGTCGGGTTCTGTGTTGCGTGATGGGTAGCAGGTGGAGCCGTGATATGGACATTGGGTTTGGGCCCCGCCCCTTGCTGTCCATTTAGGGGCGTGACATTTGGCTATAGGGCGGGGGGGTGG
>JAODLC010000036.1:19591486-19604766 GCA_026781145.1 Hippopotamyrus pictus | reverse complement strand
CCTGCAGCCGAACGCTATGAAAAGACCTTTGAGACGTCGGCTGGGCCTCATGGAACGAGTGAGAGGTGTTTCAGCGTCGCCCCGGCAACCCCGAGTGCAGTGGCACGGTTAACTGTGGAGGTGCCATGGAGCTGCTGTTGATGGGCTGGCCTGAGAAGAGCAGAAAGTGGGCACGCTTAACAGGGCTTAACAACCCTAAGAATCATCACACGAAACAGGGTCACCCCTGCCCACGAAAAGGTCTTCATGTGTCTTTTTGCGAGACGGAGATATATGTATGTTCCGCTGGAGGCCACTGGGCTTTCAGTCGGGTAGGTTTGAAGGCGGCCTGCAATGGACTGGGCTGTCGGGGGGGCTGGGGCCTCAGCGCCAGGAAGAGGCCCTTCTTACACTCCTCTGGGACTGCGGCCTGCACCCACCAAAGGGTGGGGGCGCAGGAAAGGGAGGGGGACATAAAGGAAACAACTAAAACTGCAAAGGGGCTGTTTATTCCTGTCACCCAAATTCAGGGAGCACAAGAGTGACACTGTTTGCAGCTCTGTGAGCCTAACACTGAGGGTCCCAGCACTGATGCTGCAGTACTGATGCTCCACAGCACTGACGCTTCACAGCACTAATGCTGCAGCACTCACACTCCACAGCACTGCTGCAGTACTCACACTCCACTGCAGTGACGCTGCAGTACTCACGTTCCATGGCACTGACACTGCTGTACTCATGCTCTATAGCACTGACGCTGCAGTACTCACGCTCCACAGCACTGATGCTGCAGTACTCACACTCCACAGCACTGACTTTGCAGTTCTCACTCTACACGGCACTGATGTTGCAGTTCTCAAGCTCCACAGTGGCCCACACTGAGGTTTTCAGCATTGATGCTGCAATACTCACACTCCACAGCACTGACGCTGCAGTACTCACACTCCACAGCACTTCTGCAGTACTCACACTCCACTGCAGTGACGCTGCAGTACTCATACTCCACAGCACTGACGCTGCAGAAATGACGCGCCACTCCAGTGACGTTGCAGAACTCACGCTCCACAGTGGCCCACGCTGAGGTTTCAGCATTGATGGTGCGATACTCAATCTCCACAGCACTGACACTGCAGTACTCACGCTCCACAGAGACTCTTACGGCTTCACCCATTTCACTGCAACAGGGTGGGGCTGCTCTGAGCTCTGAGATGACCTCTCAATCAGCCAATAATAAAGCAGTGGTTCTCAACTCCAGCCCTGGGGACCCACTGTGATTGGCTGATTGAGAGGTCATCCCAAAAACCCGCACCCACACCGGCCCCCCATGGATCAGGTTCCCCACTCCTGCCCTAACCCTGTACAAAGGTTTGTCCTGCTGTAATTGTTGTCACTTACCTCCTATGTGTAGAACGCAGCACAGTAAATACGTGAACAATTCATTTGAAGTCTGTGTACAGAAGGCCAGGCTCTGCCCCCTGCCAACAGAGGGCCCTTAACCGGGCGTGCAGGGGCCCCGTGACACGCCCCAGAGCCGGGAGTGAGAATCGATCACCGGCGAGGGTCTAATCTGCCTGTATTGTCGTCTAATGAAGACTGAGACGGACCACCTGCTCAGGGTGTGCTGAGCTGAGGGGGCAGGGCAGCCACAGCAGCTGCCGGGGCTGGGGGGGTGCGTTTGGGGGTGTTGTGGGAGGGCGGGGCTTAGCCTACATATGCACCGAGGACATCTGTGGCTCCGTCCTGGACTGAACTCTGTGCTAATGAGTCTGGCACGCCTGTCTTCCTGAAAACACATGTAAGGCCACATAAAGTTATTATATACTGTAACATAAATAATTCATTTTTTTTCTGGTCGTATATATTTCTGTCTTTGTTGTTTAATAAAATACTATATTTACTGACCTCTTTACCTATTTATGTGCAACAATAATTACGATTATGATAACATTATATATTGTCATTATTAATCTAGCTTTATAATCACTAAGAAGGTTAATACTGAAAATATACAGCAACACATTTGGAAACTGTACTGACTCAAGTCACAAGGTAGGAAAGTACCGTTTTGCAATTTGTCATCTTCGCACCAGGCTTGGATGACGTCAGCCGTTACAGCTCATTGAGACCTGTGGCTGGTTGGTAGCGCCCCCTACAGGACAACATGCTCATTGCAGAAAGTCAAAAAACTCGCATTTATCAAAACCCTCATTGTTAATCAAAGTTCTTAATCTGGGTATATATTTCTAAGATTCGGATCAAACAATAAAGATGAATATTGCATTTGTGTAATTTAAGAAATTAATAACAAAAACCAGACAATATAAACAAAATATTCAGAAATTACAGTCTGTGACTGAAGTGATGTGATCTGATCTTTATCAAAGTAATAACTACGAACAACAACAATCATAGTAATAATGAACAAAGAACTCAGACATCATTTTACATTTATGTAGAAAATGTAAGCAGGCTGGGATTCATTGTCAGTCATTATTTGGTTAATCCCAGTAACAAAGTTAACAAACCACCCAGTGAGAAGTAGGGTAACCACGCCAGCCCCCTCCCAGCTACAGAGCCTCACTGTGTGCGAGTGGGAGTGGGGCGGACTCGGCCAAATGCCACGGAAACACCATGAAGCACAAACAGCCGTGTAACAATCTGTACAGCAATCATGTTACCATGGAGACAAACTTCCTGTGCAAGTCAGCATGCTTGACCAATAAGCATGTTTCTGAAATGAACTGGCCCAATTCCACCAACATGTTAATGTTTCGATGAACATTTTTCTAGCTCCACAATACCAATCATCTTTCAATGTGCCATATTTATCCTTGTTGTTGTTTACGTACTGGGCTCAGTACCCAGGTGTGATGGATAATCCATCCATGCATGAAGGGTAAATATGTCTCTGCCTTTCGTCATTCGTCCATCTGTCACACAGTGTGAGGTCATGTAAGACCGTCCATTCTGGTTTCCCAATGAATACCTCCGGGTCAAACGTCAATGGGGGGATTAATGAATGGGTCCCGTTTTTGACAGAATAAATGGGGGAGGGGGTCATTACTTAGCTCTGAGCTTACAAACAGATGGACATGGTACAGCAGTCAAACAGCATCAGTCATTATGGATGAATGAAGATGGAAAAGAAAACGTACCTTCATAATCAAACAGTCATTACATCCGCCTGCTTAAGGCTGAGCTGAGTCTGCCTTCCGGAACCAGGACCGCGAGAAAGAGCAGCTTGATCCACACCAGAGTAAAGCCCCACCTTCAGCTGACACCCAAATCTGAACCTCACATCGTAGCACCTTAAATAATAAAAGGCTTCAACATGAATTAATTTTTCAATAACTGCCAAAAAAATACAATATGTATTTGCAGCATAATTCAGCATTGCCTCCATTACATTGATCTAAGCAGACTGTTATATAATGAGTAAACAAGGGAATATCTGTTACAGGAGTGTATATAATAAATGGGGGTGTAAGACTGGAGATTGTCGCTTCTTTGGGGGTTATTTACAGCAAATATCTAAACCTGTTTGTCCTAAACAAAATTAATGGTGTGTTTTTTTCCACCTAGTGAAGGAAGCTGCTGGGAACTGAGTGTTGGGGGCCGGGGGCCACCATAGGGCCTCTTCTGACCTCATACTGGTCTGTTCAAACTCATGAATGCAGGTCAGGAACAAAATGAGCTTCTGAGTACCCTGGTCTGTCATTCTGAAAGTTCAAAAAACCTGGAGCCATGCTTTATTTGCCACTTGAGCAAGTACTTAGGATTTTGCCATCGCATCCCATCATCTCTCTTTGAGACATAGATATGAGGGTAAAGCTTGGCGCCCCAAGCATGGGATTTGAACTAGTAACCTTCTGGTGAAAAGCACACAAGTCTAACCCACTGAGCCACAGTGCGCCCCACAGTGTGGCAGGCAGACATTTCGGATACTGAGGGAAGTGTTTTGGCACTGTGGCACATGCCAGCACACGGGCACACACGCCCCCCCCCATCGCCTGTGCCAATTAGTCCTTTTCAGTTGGCAGCAGGGCAGACAGTAAATGATGTAGGTCTGACCGACGCAGCCAAAATGGCCGCGTGATGGATCTGTGATGACATGCGTGAAAAAGACGACAATGGAGGACGCCCCTCCTGGGGTGGGAGGGGTGCATAAACACACGCGACCTGTGGAGTACCACGCAGCCAGCCTTGTGGGTTGTGGACATGGCCATTGTTCAGCTGGAGCGTAAGCTCCGCTGCACACAGACGCACTGTGACACACTGCCACCTGCTGGGGAAGGGAAAGGGTGCGCAGGGCATCTGAGGAATCCAGCAGGGCCCGACCTTAAACCAACCTGGGCCCGGTGTCCCGAAACCTGCTTAACGCTACATCGTTCCTAAGTTCTACCTTAAGTTGTCCCTTAACGCTCCAACGTGTTCCCTGAAACATTCTTTGTTAAGTATATCTTCCATAAGATGTTTTTATAAAAAGGTCGGTCTGAGCCTCTTTTAACTGTCTCTTATCGCTGTTGTCGGCTCATACTGCTCATTTAAAATAAGACTAACATCGTTAAGGGTACAGTTTCATAACCAAGCATCACTTAACTAAAAAATTCCTGATACATATGATAAAATCATCTTGTTTGATACACGACTGCAGTCTTTGTTAGGTTTCGTATTTATTTATTAATTGGGAAGGAAGGGGGGGGGGATCTGTCGATGTTGTGGTGGACACGTTCCCCCAATTCCCGACTCCCCTGCAATGTCCACACCTCTGTTAATGTTACAGTATATCAACACTTTGGTTCATGAAGTTGATAAGAGTCGACACTGCAGGTTCATTTACACGTTAGTCTAATATAATACATTTTCCCTCAAAAAATCACCCTGGAATAGTCCTTAGTTGTCAATACCTAAGCACATTCTCTTATGTTTAAACAGTAACGCAACTTATTCTTCAGCTGTTGTGCCATTGCTTGTGCCAATATCAATGACATGCACACATATTAGTGCTAGAAAGTGTTTTATAAAACAGATTAAAATAAACAAGTGATACTATAATCTGGTGGGGGGGGGGGAGCAGGCTCTTGCACCCAATCAGCCAAATTCATATTTACAATTATATGATTCAAGTTGTTAATTTTGTATTTTATTTTTAGCTTCTCCCCAATTCTGATTACTGCTATATTATATTTATAAAGAAGACCACTTTTTCTCGTGCGGCAGTCAAGCAATTACTGCATGGAGGGAATAATCATTTCTCCAGCCATCGATGTCAACCAATCACATGTTCCAGCGCCTATTAAGGTCGTACTTCAGAAGCTCTCCCTTGAGCAATCTCGTAAGAGAATGTTCGAGAAACATACATAGAAAAACAGATACTTTACGTAAGATATATCTTTAGAATATTCGTAAGACTCTAAGAGTGACTGATATCGAGAAACCAGGCACATATAACTTTTTTGAAAAAATCGGGGTCAAAAATCTCCTGGGGTCGACTGTTACCCACTGAGCCGCACGCTATTCTTGTAAGATAGACTTTATATTGATTTGGGGGCAGGGGGGAATTCCATTAAAAAGAGACAATCCTTCGAGCCGGATTCGAACCAGCGACCTAAGGATTACAGTGCAGCCTCTACAGTCCTCCGCTCTACCAACTGAGCTATCGAAGGGCACTGACACAACCCACCAAGCTCCAGATGGAAGGGAACCAAGAGCACAAACTGCTGCATTCCCCCCAGACATCAGAGCATCTGGCTTGAGGGACAAGGCATTTCTTTCGGGGCTCCATGACCTCGCTGCCGACCTTCTCGCCAATGAACCACACGCTTCAGCCCCCCTTCCAAATCAAACAGCTGCTCAACAGAACACATTCTCACAAATAAATAGCCAATTCAAAACAAAACACAATACATACAAGCTAAGAAACACAGGAACAGTTAAACAAAGGCAGCTAACCAGATCATTTTTACAAAACAGTGAAACTCTGAAAGATACTCCAGAAGCAAGGACCACGTGGTTGGTTCCGATAGACCCGGATCTCAGGGGTGGCTGTTGTCACCCCACATCAATTAATCTGGCTGATCGATCCACCAGCACTGATTCCACACCCATCAGGCGGTTGATTCATCAGCGCCCTCCAGTGGGAATTTTTTACCCTGCACCCAAATTAGCAGATTATAGACATCACATCATTTTCCATTCTCTCATTTTCTTTCTGCTATAGAGCCCCCAGAAACATCAAACCTGCACCTGGCCACCCCCATTAACGTAACCGGCCCCTGAAGGCTGGCGCAATCAAAAATTTCTACAGATGCCACAAAGTTCTGGGGCATCAGTGATTCTACATGCTGCCCCTGCTGAGTGTGTCGATACATTACAGCCTGTGGCAGACACAACGGGGGCCCCCACCTGCACGTCTTATTACCCTAGAGCAGGGGTGGCCAATCTTACCCGCAAAGGGCCGGTGTGTATGCAGGTTTTTGGGATAACCTGTAGGTCAGCTGTTCAAACGCAGGTGTGAGGACTCTTCAGCCAATCAGTCCTCTAATTAGTAATCTAAATAGGGAGTTGCAGGGAAAACCTGCATACACACCGGCCCTTTGAGGATAAGATCGGCCACCCCTGCCCTAGAGCAACCTAAGTCATCTTCCACACAGGGTCATACCTGAGGGTGAATTCACCTGATTCACAAATCAGTAACCAGTCAGATTAAGACACTCACTTATTTGGTTTGTCCAGCTGAGCTATCAATCTACGGCAGCGTATTGCTGCTACCATAATAAAATAAAAATTGTCCAGTTTCTTGTTATAACAAGAAAGCACAACATGAAAAGTGCATGACAGTCTCTCATCAATACAAGAAAGGCTTGCTGTGTGAAGTAATACTAGTTAATCTGATTAAAATGAGAATTGAAATGATTAAGTTAAATGACAAACTTTTCTCCATATAACATAATGGGTACGTCATGTGGATCCGTTTACCTCATTTGCTGACGTCTTAGTCTCATCCCCAGTATGAAGTAAGGTCAGGCCATCGGCACATGGTGTATCTGTAGACGAATACTACAAGTTTTACGGTAGTAAATTTCTCCGCTCAGATCTTTATGTCTGCCATTCCAAGCTGAGAACATTGTTCTATATCTGATAATGTAGCCACACAGAGTTTCATTCAATGGATCTCATAATTAATATCAAATTATAACAAGACACTAAGAGTGGACAATCATCTCTGTAGCTCTTCCAGAAGGTCTGCACCTTCATCCACACTCAGCAGTGCATTAACAATTTTTCCCCCCTAAATTTGACAAAGTATCCATCCGTCCATCCATCCATTTTCTGATCACAGAAAAAAAAAAACAACTTTCAAAGTACCTGACCAGGTAAGGATGTACCCATGGAGTAATTTTGCAAAAACAGACAATCACTAATTTACAGTCTTCTGATTTTAGGAAACAAGAAAAATAATCTGAAACAGCATTTAATTTCTCCAAGCACTAGAAAAGAATAGCCCGGTTTAAAGATTTATTTTATCAAACATACATTGCACAAAAAAAAAAAAAACTCTCGAAGAGACGTCACTTTAATGAAAAGGGGAGATTATCAGTTTCCCCCCGAGAATATCCATACATCATCGATAAGCATATTTAACTTTAATACAGTTGGGAAAAAGTCGTCACATCCATTACAGCCGCCTGCGAGTACTTAAAATCCCCTTAATCATCCCTGTACTCAAATCCATCAGAAAATCCCAAATGTAAAGCATGTGGATAAACGGAAAAATATACAGAGGGGATGCAAGCGGCTCTAATACAGCGCAGCCCACGTCGCAAACACGCGGCTCCAAGCCTCATCATCTCTTGCCGAGCCCCTTTCGCGGCTTGCGGTTCTTGGCCCCGGCAGCTGCCCCGGCTCCTTTCCCCTTCCCCTTCCCCTTCCCTGTAAAATGCCCCTTTCTCCCCTTCTTTCCGGCTCCCTTTCTCTTTCTGGAGGCGTTTTCCATGTCCTCCTCCCTCATCTGCTTGTTGACGGCTTTGGTGACATCCAGCCGGGGCTTCTTCCCGTCCATGATCTTCAGGAGGTCCAGCTGCTTCTGCTTCTCCGTGGAGAAGTCGCCAATGTTGGGCTGAAACTTTCTCCTCTTGCCGGTGTTTTTCGGGGCTTTCTCCTTAGGCAGACGCTCCTGGAACCTGCCGACGGACGCGGTGGACAGCTTGGCCACCTGCTCGGCCTTGGCCAGCTCGGACCTGGACGGCTGGCCGGTGGGCGCCAGCCCGGCGCCCGGCAGCTGGAGCTTGTGCGCCCTCGCGATGTTTCTCAGTCGGTTCAGCTCGTTCTTCGCCACCCTCTCCTTCTTGGCCTGAATGCGCTTGGCGAACTGGTCCTCATTCGGATCGGAGGTCTCTGGCACCTCTATGAGCCAGTCCTTGGTATCATCCTTAGCTCGCTTGTAGCCCCAGCGCCTCCTCCATTCCTTGTGAACATCGTCCCACACCAAGTTGGTTTTCTTTCTCTTCTGGATCCCCTTGAGTTTCGCGAACTCCTCCCATTTAGTCGGAGGCTTCGGCTTCGGTACCGGCTTCTCCCTCGGCAGGCGGGTGACAGGATCAGGCAGTTTAGCGACCACGACGCCGTCAAGCCTCTCAGTCGGCACTTTCCAGATTTCGTTGATGAGGAGCTGCGCGTTGTCCCGGGCCAGCGATCGCAGGAAGTCCTCCTTCTTTTGGGCTCTGAAGTCTCGGAGGTCCGGCGCGTTCTTGTCCAAGGCGAGCAGGTTCCCCACATCAAACTCCAACTCTAACTCCTTCTCAACTCTGATGCTCTGTAGCTTCTCCGCTTCATCCCTCTCCGCTTTAGCGAGCACCTCCTCGATGCTGGCTGCCATGTTGCGGAGCTTCTCCCACGTGTGCGCTCAGTTCTACCAGGAGGCGTGTAGAAGGTCCCACCTTCTCCTTCCGGGTCTTTTAACGACGCGATAGAAATAACGCACTGCCTCCACAAGAGGGAGCTATTGCGCTGCGCGACAGCGGATATGCCCTTAGCGGTCTGTGATTAATGCTGCCCTGCGGGACAGATGGAAAATGCTCTCAGATGTGCAAATTTGTACATATCTAAGAGGAGCGAGCCTGCGCTGCCAAACAGTCCACCCTGATTGAACGGAAATTTTCAAAATAATCATATCACTGTTGGGCCTATATATAGGTGTCACATTTCTGGAACTCAGTTTTGAGTTTTATCTGTCGCATACACTGTATATCAATGTGGGGATGCTTTTTAAATGTGAAACTAGAATAAATGTACTTTACTGGTTTTGTGGGGAAATTTATTAGTTTTTGCATTATTTAGCAGATGCTTTGTCCAAAGTGATTTATAAGAAATGCAAATGCACATTTCCTGACGAGGATAGGACTCGACCCCACGTGCATGGAGTATAATAGATTAACAGCGCAACACCTTAATCACGCGGCCAAAGAGCACTGGCATAGGTACCGCTTGAAAAAAACACATAGTCAACCCATTTCTCAAATGGGTTAGTGTCTCATTTGTTTGGGCGACCATGAGAACCACATAACCTGGCAATGATTGACCTAGAACTAGGCAGCAGGTGGCGTGGTGGAACAAGTAGCAGGTGGAAGTATTAAGCAGAACCCCAACTTACCTCTAACATTTGTTGAGATGGAACTAATTAAATGCCTCCGACAAGTCTATTGTTTCTGAGATTCGGTTTTAATATGAGGAACCTTATCAATTCAAAGTGGAAATTCATTAAAGGTTAACCCTCCTTCGAGCCGGATTCGAACCAGCGACCTAAGGATCACAGTGAAACTTCTACAGTCCTCCGCTCTACCAACTGAGCTATCGAAGGGCAATACAAGGACTTATGCACGTATAAGTATGTACGTCATGTATGTATACATGTATGCGTGTAGGTAGGCCTTTCTATGCATGCGTGTATGCATGTATTCCTCAACGAACAAAACCCTATAGCTGTGATATGCTTTGTAATTAATGTGATTAAACATGAAGATATACAGTCGGCATATGCTTTGCAAAGCATGCCTTAATCAGCATTTTTTTTTTAGCACAAAACCAAACAACACCGTGTTACGCCACGATTAACGGTCGGTGTTTTCTCCTTTTGGCTTTTCCTCCCGCTAAAGCGGAGTAGCAATCATGCTGTAGCATGACTCTAAGTGCCCGGCTTGTACTATAGGGGACCCCCACAGGTTATTGGCATGCCGGAAAATGGCCGAACGCACAGTCTCTTGGCATTGCTGCTCTTTTAGGCTTCCTGATGTCCAGCTGTTCAGGCGGAACACCTGCATCTCAGGCAACCTGACCTGCGACTGCAGCCGCTACGGGACTGGAAGAGCGTATGAGGGACCAGCAAGCAACAAGATGACGCAGAATGCCGCGGAAGGTGCCGGAGGATAAGGCGTCACTTTAATATACCAAAGCATCTTTTCTTAGACCTAAAACATGTTATCATTGTTATCATGAGCGTCATTGAAATATATGACTCATATTCGCAGTTTTAGGCAGCGTCCTCACTGGCGTGGAAAGAAACACAACGCTGCCATCTCCATCAATTAATTTTTCTTTGTAATTTAATATTTTATAATTAGTGATTTATATAAGAAACACCTATTCGTCCCGGAGGAGATGTGCTGATAGACTGTAATTATCGCATCTAATTTTAACGCAGTTTCTCCTGGTGTTTTATTATTATTATTATTATTATTATTATTATTATTATTATTATTATTATTATTATTTTAAATACTTTACAGCTCCCTTCCACATCTACATTTATATGATTTCGAGGAATCAGCAAAGGGCAGTTACCGGGTTCATTAATCATCAGTCAATGGGCTGCTGTTTATACACCATACTGAATGTTATGGCACGGAGAACGTTCAGGAACTGAATAAACAACCAAAAACAAAGGTTCAACTTAAGTTTCTAGGAAAACTCTGTCAAATATAAAATCTCTTTTTGGTAAGTGGGCTATGCGAATTTAGCGGTGGTCTGGGAGGTCTCCAATTAGTGCGTTACACATCTAACAGACCCAGCAGGTCCAAGTAAACTACAGATGACAGGTATTGCAGCCGAACAATTGCATATGAGCAGCGAATTTGCTTATGACTAATGCAGGGGGTTGGAGTTAGTAATCACACAGCAGCTATAGTCAGTTACTCTTAATGGGATCAGAGCTGTTTCTTTTCGTTATTGTGATTAAACCAGTGTTTATTGTGCACTCCCCCCCCGATTATCTGCAGGGGGCGCTTTCCACCCAGTAGGTCACTTCCATGTGGTATAATCTTTCTGATTTGACAGGGTGGGGGTCGCTCTCCACCCAGCGGGTCAGTTTCAGGCAGAGTAATCCCTCTGATTTTATAGGGTGGGGGGGCGCTCTCCACTCAGCGGGTCAAGTTCAGGTGGAGTATAACTTCTCTGAATTGACATGATGACAATGGTCGCGTATTGCTGTACAATCCAAAGAGCCGTTTTCCATTAGGTTAAACATTTTAAGATCCTTAAAATAAAAAGGTGAAGAACTGAGCTGAAAGAAACAAAAGAAACATGACACAAGATGCTGGGTAAATATAGATGTCACCTGTTTATTTCTGGAGTTGACAGGGTAATTAATATAGCAGCGTAATAAGGTGCACATCTGTTGCGCGCGCCCGAGCCTTTATGGCGGCGCTTTATTAAAAGGACGCGCAGTAAAAGTCCAGCTGTGACATTTCAGCGCCTCGTAACTCCCGAGATTCGCTTAATTGAGTCTCGCAAGTCGAACGGCTCGACTGCTGTAGTGAATGAAGCCGGGTAGGGGGGTGTAAAGTAACGCGCGGTGTGTTTGCCAGCAAATAAACCAGCTGCTCTTTACGGAAGCGGCATTTAACATCCGAACCTATCACTGCGTCTTAGCGTCTGTCCCCCCCGTTTCAGACCCGCCACTACCCATCGCACGTGTAAATGACACTACTTTATTCCGCCGAGTGATATTTTTATCCAGCACGGAAATGACCGAGGTTCTGACGGCGAATATCAGCAGCTGTGGCGCCTCCGAGGGAAACGGGGTTTGGGCTCCTAACGATGGTATTATCGATTGGTAATTAAAAGCAAATTTACCCCACCCACAATATGTACATCAAAGTACCAGGAATGTTGGCAAAGATGTATATTTGGGGGACCTTAAAATTGTTATTGTTAGAAAGTCTATGCGGGATCTTCAGGCAATAAACTTTGTTCTGAATTAGTAATTTGGAAAATCACTAAACCAAACAGTTTAGTTAATACTTTTGCTCTAGTGACTGTGTCAGAATAAATGTAAGTATTCTATATATATATATGAATAAAAGGAACGATACTTAGCAAAAAATAAAATTAAAAAGGACGTTCCGTTAGACAAACTTTTGGAAAAAAACAAAAGTTTTGCAACCTAAATATCAGACTAACAGATGCCAGGTATTACATGTCTACCCTGATTATTTAAGCTCAACCTTCTGGCCCATGGGCTGTAAATAAATGTAAATAAACGAAAATATGGGATTACCTTGTAAAATATTACCAGATTCGATTGCTCACCTGTTGCTTATACAATACACAGTTCCCCAGCTGTATCCATTTATACAGGCACGGCTGTGCGGCGCCGGCGCTGACGGGTCCAATCACCGCTTAATTTTAACCAGGCTACTCGTAGCTCTTTGTTGTATGAAGAGGAATTGGATGAGGTCAGTACCCGCCTGATGAAGAGACGCTCACCGCGCTCACTCCGTCTCTCCGCGTATCATTGATCCGCGCCACTTAGGGGCCCTTGGACTCGTACTGGCCCACCCCAGAGAACGACATTCAAGCATAATCCAGTATCTATCTACTTTACTATCTTTCTCTCTGTCTATCTGTACTGCGTACTGCGGTTTCCACCCAGTCATTTGACCGGGCAGATAGATAGATAGATAGATAGATAGCACATATGACAAAGATACACAGTGAGCAATTTATAGATACCAGTTTATCACAGGTCACACGCACATACACACATACAATCACATACCATGGACAATTGAGAGATACCAGTTAACCTAAGGAGATGCCTTTGGATTGTGGGAGAAAACCTGTGTTAGAGAGAACATACATACCCCATATAATACAACATGTTACACAGTAATTCCCTCATTGCTGTCAGCTGTATATCTTCTAAAGCCCTGAATGTGTGTGTGTGTCCATTTGATAAAATTGTCCCCAAAGTGTAGTAAAACATACACATATACACACACAGAAATGCAGAATAAATTTACCTT
>JAODLC010000036.1:19566738-19582799 GCA_026781145.1 Hippopotamyrus pictus | reverse complement strand
ATAACCATGGGGCTGCTTTGCTGCAGCAGAACCTGGCAAGCTCACCAGCATACAATCCACTATGGATTCTTCATCGTATCAGAGGGGGCTTGAGGACAATGTGAAAACATCTGTGAAGCTGAAGTGGGGGTGGACCATGCAAATGAAAATGACCCAAAATTTTCCAATAAATCTACCAAGGAATGGCTTACAAGACAGAAATGGAGAGTTCTGGAATGGTCAAGTCAAAGTCAGATCTGCGTCCTATTGAGATGCTGTGGGGTGATTTGAAGGGGAAGTGCTTGGAAGACAAACTTCAAACATCACTCAGTTTAAGGAATTCTGCATTGGAAAGTGGGGAAAACCTTCTGCCAGTTGATGTCAGAGATTGATAGATCGTTATAGGAAATGTCTCATGCCGAATACTGTACTAGCTATTAGGGCACAGGGTGGCATTGTCAAATAAATGAATTTGTTTTTTGTTTTGGCATAAGTGATGCAATTACATCACCTTTATCAACAGATTTTGAAATTTGAGGTTTTGAAAGAAGATTTAATATTAATATTTTGATATTTCTTAACTGTGATGGGCTGGCCCCCTGTCCAGGGTTGTTCCCTGCCTTGTGCCCATTGCTTCCGGGATAGGCTCCGGACCCCCCCGCGACCCAGTCGGATAAGCTGGTTGGACGATGGATGGATGGATATTTCTTAATAAAGAATTAAATATTTAATGTCCTAATTTTTTCAGATGACTGTATAACTGAGGAGAGATTTGGCACATCCTTGTGTCAATGTCATCAATGCACTGTGACTAAGTAAGTGAGGTCTAGGTCCGAGTGTAGGATCAGGCCAATTATCCAACACCGCTGGGGCATTTTCGGGGGTTAAGAACCGTGTGTAGGTTAGGACGCTGTACGAATGATTGAAATATCGTTGTTTCAGACCCCAGAGTCCACAGAGTGATGTCACCATGAGGCCCCTGAGCGAGGCCCTTAATCCCCATTTGCTAGGGACCGGCTGGCACTGCTTAGTCCAATGTACATTGCTCTGGATAAAAGCATCTGACAAATAAAATAAAATAAAATGTTGATCTGAGGAAGGAATGAAGACAGGCTTCACATTGAAAGCGCCATGGATTTTAACCTGCTCACATTGAAGCCAGTTTAAATATCAGAAAAAATGTAACTACAAATGTAGGGTTTTTTTTTAGACTGAGCATTGCAACAAATGGAGGAAAAGCTTTATTTCAGTGGTCCGTATGTTTCACAATTAAGCTAGTACAGTAACCAGAGTAGCACTGTGTTTTAAGTGGCTGTGCCCTGCATTTCCTATTAATGCTCTGTCCATCTGAAATGTTCATCAAGGGTTTGTGTCAGGATGCTTTCAGAAATGCAGGAGCGATGGATTCCTGGAATCATACACTACATGTGCTTCGTTTTCTGCAGCCAATCGTACAAAGAAGCGAAGGGTGGCTGCATGGCATCCAGAGAATCGTAGCAGGTCTCCACGATTGGTATTAAGTGAAAGAGCTTGAAAGAAAAACGCAAATCAACAATTATAAATATATGTCCAGGTATCTGGATTGCAAATCAGCACGAGACTATGCTTTCTATGAATGTACAAGCAATCCTCAGGTTACAACTGAGATCAGATCCTGTGAGATCAGTCCGTCTTTAACTCGAATTTGTAGGAACAGGTGCCTATGGGTCTTGTTTTACAGTACATAATACAGTAATGATAAAAGTAATTACACATGACACTGCACTGCACCTTGAGCTGACAAACTACTAAGGCCACTCAATGCTTTCATGAGCGTCACAAAATAGTGTGGGTTTTTATCAGTGTTGGGCATTTCAGGTTCAGAAGCTACAAATCCAGACCAGGATTTTGTTTTTACCAAGCAGTTCAGCATAAGGAGTCACAGTCACAGAGTACTCAGCTGCTGGGTAGAAACAAAATCATGGTCTGGATTTGTAACTTCTGGACCTGAAATGCCCAACACTGGTTTTTATTACGAACCATTGTATTTAACGCAAACTTTCAATCCAATAGACTTCATGGTAGTCCACTTGTAAATACGAGGTGCCTGTAAAAAAGCTTCCCAAAACCGTTTGGTGAATCAGGACAGCTGAAGATGCATGAGGGCATCTGTTACCCATTTAATATAATAATCATTTTATACCCTTTGACCTGTATTTCAAGGTGATCTTTTACTGGGGACACCCCAGCCTGTCCGCCCTTAGGGATGTTATACCTCTGAAGCTGTGGCAGTCTGGCACTGCAATGAATCACATTTCAAACATTTAATGATATAAATCCGCCGACTTGTAAGAACGTCTGATGCTAAGCTACAAAGGACTACAATAGCACTCGTGCTCTCGTCAGAGTCTTCGCTCGAGCCGCTGCTGTGGGGGATGTATTTGGTATGAGTAAGAAATAAAACAACCCAGAGAAATATTCCCAGAGGAAACCTGCGTAACATGAGCAGAGGCAGCGGTGGTAGTTCCCGTAGCCACCCCTGCTAATTCATATTCACCTAAATGAAAACCTGAGTTCATCTTTGCTTTCTAAGCACTAGTGATTCATTACACAGAAACATCTGCCTCTGTCTGCCAGACGCTTCTGTCTATAATTGGTAAATATTTCAGCCTAACCTTATGGGCCACGTTCGTATTGACAGCTTTTAGCGTGCTGGGGATGAATACGGATCTCACGCAGCGTGTGATTGGGCTTCCAATCAAGGCTGTTTGAGCCGATGGGATTTTATCCCAGAGACAGTGAATGAAATAGCTGAAGAAAGATACCTATTGACTCTACAAGATGTGTATTGACTCTGTGGGGGGTCTAAACCAGAACTGCTTCTCTCAGAACATCCATTGTGTCACTGAATAACCAGCTATGCAATACTATTTATTACTGAGCCATTACTATGGAGTTTCATGCAATACTTAATCTTATCTTATCTATCTGAGCATTCACACTTAGTGAACGGGTCGCTGAAGCACGTTACAGGTAACAACATCACCAGTGCAGGAGGTGATCATAAGGACAGCGACATACTAGGTACTGAAGAGAAACATCAGTTACACCCAAAATCACAGAAAATGACTTACTGTAATATGCGGCCGACATCTTTATCATCTAAGCGGTGCAAATGAAGCATTATTGTTACAAAGTGAACCAAATTAACAATAACATGAGAGTATAAGAGACACAAGATAAGATAGATACAAATTTAGTAAGAAGTCTTTATTAATTGAGTAGCACACAATACTGGAACAAGTTATATTACACATGCTTTATAAAATACAAAGACTTTGTTTTGCTTGATTTGGACCTACTATACATGTAAAACCATTTTTCTTGCTATCATAATATGCATAATAATTCTGTTGGCTGGTTTTAACCTGTTTGTTTCACAGGGTGAAGAATGAAACAGCTGCTCACAGCAGTTTGGAGGGATTAGAGGCATCCATGTTGCCCCCTACACTCAAAAATCTCCGGCCAAATCCATCCAGCTAGCTTTGTTTATGCATAAAAGGCAGTCCCCCCCCCTTGGCTTGGGCCAGCCAGCTTACAGTTTCAGTGGCTTCTGAAAAATCACTCACACCTCCTGCCCCTATCTACTACCTTGCAAGTCTGCTCCTCCATTAGGTCCCGAACGGGACCACCCCCCCGGCCCGTCTTCCCACTCGGCTGTGGTCAGGCATGCTTACCTGCAGATGTGACACTAATGTGATGACAGAACTGACCAAGGGCACAGGTAAGGAGCCGTGAGCTTCTGCTCTTATAGTTTTGCATGAGGAGCCATAAGCCTGTTTCCCTTGATGGAAGCTGACACCCCGCCCCCTCCCCCACCCCGTGAGGAGTTGCTGCTGAGAATTTGTCCTGAACTATTTTTGAGTGCCGCTGGAGGCCCCCAACTCACAACTACGTCAGCGCTGGCCATTAAGAAGTGTCTTCCATGAATCCGGCTGATTCCTCTTGACAGATATTACTAGTTAATGTTAAAGTCACTAATTATACCTGTTTACCTCTTGTATGCAGAGCTATCATTTTAAAGGATGATCATAAAACTGATGAAAAAGGTAGAGTTTGACCTAATGCAATATTATTTTTACTAATAAAAGTTCGTCACATGCCATACATTGTGCAAGTGACATGTGTTTTATGTTTTTTGGTCATTATAGCTCTAAGTAGAAATGCTACTTAACAGAAACGTCACACTCATTCGTCACCTGTCCCCTCAGTCCAAAGATAGATGCCATCGTCAACCATAACAACATTAGCTTATTCCTGAGCTATAACAGGACGCCTGTCTTATTAGACTTCCTTCGCCCCAGGGTTCGAGCAGCACTAAAAGCCCTGTATTAGCTTGCCTTCTCCGCTACATTTCTCTTTTGTGACTGATTACCAAACGGACGGATGATGTTAGGGGCGGCGAAACGGCGCTTTACGTTTAGTCTAAGAAAAAGCACCACATTCATCATAAGAATGTGTCCCACCGGCGCCATCATCTACATATTTTCACATAATTCCTTTTTAGTTTGAATGGTTTCATACATTTCCATGAAGGTTTCTAAATCGGTTTCGGAGACATGATATTGTTATCTGCATGGCGGGTTAGTGAGTCTTGGCAGGACCTTTGGGCTGGAGTTTGCACGAAATGACTGAAGCCCTGCTGAGCTCTCTGGCACTGCAGATGACACTCTCAACTGTGAAATGTCACTCATTAATACTACTCAGTTAGTTAAAGCACCATTTGTTATATTTCATCAAGTTTGAAAAAAATCTATAAAACACGCATATTATTGACTATACACACAATATTATGTGCATATTGGGCTCCTTATACCTCAGTATAAATTTTATTTCCTATTCATTTCATTGTTAATAGACCTTGGCAGAGACGTTGACTAGAATCGTCATGAAGAGCCATATTCCAGAGTAGATCAGCAGTTGTCTAGCTGGTATCTGGATCCAGGACACTGGCATCTTTCCTCCAGTACTGCTCTGGAATAGAGCCCATCTACCTGCAGGCTGAAAATTAAACAACTCCATCATCAAAGGGTTCATTAGGATTCCAGGAGTGGGGTGGAAATTCAAACTGAGTGCTTCATCTTAAAGAGCTCATATCCGGGCCAGGTTTGTAAGAGGGATGCTGATGAGGTGAGCTGGTTGGTGTTCTATCCTCCCACCAGGAAAACATCTCAATATCCATATTCCACCAAAGACCAAACTGCGAGGACTGCTCAGCTCTCAAGTCCTTCAGGTCAAGGTGGTAAATGTGTACGGCAATGTCCTGTGTGAGATGAGGAACACTGGAATACTTGCATGAGGAACACTGCAATATCTGCATGAGGAACACTGCAATATCTGCATGAGGAACACTGCAATACTTGCATGCAACTCATTTCCTATAGACTTCCCTGAGCTTGTGATTCTAGACAGTTTTATATCCAGTAAGTATTCACCCAAAAATATCCAAATTTACTTATACTGCTAACAATTTTACCTGTTTTTAAATGGTATTTTGGTCACACTTTATCTGAATGCTGTGTCTAACCTCTTCTATAAACTGCTATATATGAAACTGAGTTCTGCAAACACTATGCCGTAATTTGCTCAGTTACATTCTCTTGCAGTAGGATTGACAGGCAAGTCTTTGGCTTCATTCGGAAAATGTTAGTTCAGTCTGATGCCTTTCGGTCTTCCACACGCTAGTAGCTGGTCAACAATTTCTGTAACTGAATAGTGCAGTACACAGCAGCTTCAACTTAATGTCAGTCCACACTGGGTCAGTTTGTCTTCAGTTAGTGAGCTGTGCATTCAAAGACCAAAGGCAGTAACAAAAGAGCAAGACAAAAGGCAATGCTGTCTGCTATTACAGGTTGTGTTCAGCTGTCAGGAAGGTAAAGGATCGCGGCGTTTATGAGACACTCGGGACCTAGAAAATCGTATCATACATTGAATCTTAAGAAGCCTCAAGGAACAAAAGTGTTCTAGCTATTCACATGTGAAAGTCTTCCTTTTTCATTAGAAAACAAAGACCAAGATTGGTAGCACTTTAATATAGACCATTTACTAACGTATTCTAACACAACCTACTGAAGCACTTTTTTTTTAACACTACGCGAAAATGCACATGGCCATTTTCCATGAATTATGTGTAATGATCAATCCCCAAAGGCTAAATAACCAAGAGCACAGAGCTTCACTCTGAAATGCATGATAATTGAGCACTGTTAGCAGCTGACTTTCTGCAAAGAATCTATGGGCGATCGTGCGCATGGATGGATGTTCTTAATCAATGCTAAAAGCTCCAAATGCTCCTTAAAGTTCTCATTGTTCAAAAAGAGAATCAAACTCCTATTATTACTAAACATTACGCAGTCATTTCATAGAGGAAATATATGAAAAGTGACAAGTGATATAGTTCAGCTGGTACTTTTGACACCTTGAGACCAAATATCTCTCCTGAATACCAAATGACTCAGTAACTGTCCATGTTCTTACATGATATGGAAAACGTTTTAGTGTGTCACTCTCACATAATTCTCATGCTATACGTAGTCCTCTTGCTTCTCCTGTACAGCGTTGGTGTGGCTACACCATCTTATACGTGACTGTAGCATCTCCTCTGTGAAGCATAAGTGAAAGGACCAGAAGTTCTCCTCATCCGTCTCTTCTATGGTAGGACCTTATAGTGTCACGGCATGTGGAACGAAGGACAGAAAGGGGGTTTATTTAGCTAAAAGGGGGCGGGGAAACAAATTAGAGTTTGAGGGGTCAAAAAAAGAAGGTAAACATGGGGAGGGACACAGGCAGACAGGAAGAGGGACGTCAACCGGACTGGGGCTGATGAGACACACAGGAACTTAAATACAAAGACTAACGAGGGGTAACAAGCAACAGGCGTAGCTCATCAGGGTCACTTAAGGGAGGAGACAGGAGGGCCAGGCGGACAAGACGGGCCGGCTGGACTTAACACATAGAGCTACCTCCAGGGCTGGAGTGGGACTGGGTTCCAGTCTGGGAAGGTCACACTCCCAACTGGTTTTGTTTCCCAACCCTCAACACCACCCCCTAACCAGGAGGGCCCCCCACACTGACACTGGCTCTCACTTGTAACTCAGTTAAGAGCTTTTAATGAAGCCACATTACCTAAAATACATCAGAAGCAGAAAACAGAGGCAGAGTAGTACTGACTGGTACTGAATTGTAGTGAGTGCTACTGAGTGCTTATACATGGCACAGGGTAGTAGTAAGTGGTACTGAGTAGTAATGTATGGGACTGGGTAGTGGTAAGTGGTATTAAGTAGTAATACATGTTACGGGACAGTAGTGATTGATACTGAGTAGTAGTAAATCATATTGAGTAGCATTGAGTGGTACTGAGTAATGGTGTGTAGTACTGATAGATATTGAAAGGTACTAAGTAATATTGAGTAGTAATGAAAAGTAATAAGTAGTACTCTGGTATTGGGTAATAGTTAGTAGAATCAAAGGAAGGTGCTCTTGCAGGGTGTTTTGTACAAGATTGAAAACGTACTCAGTTTCTCAGTGGAGTCTGTCTTTCTGATCTTTGCAGATTTGGTGACAAGCTTAGGAAAGATTGTGGAATCACTGTGAAAGTTAGTAAGCGATCCACACGTTTTTTTTTTCAGTTTTGTCTCACTAAATTCTGCATCGTTATATACACACGGTCGAATCTGCCTAAAGCAGTTTGTTATGAGCATTGAACCGATTAAAAATGTTTCAACTTTAATATAAAACCGACATTAACATTTTAAAAGATCCGTAAGATTTCAAAAACCTATAAAATAAAAATGAGTCACTGTTGTGGTAGCACAAAATAATTGCTATTTCACTGATATATTTATTTGCATTTCTTCTAATTATTTTAATTTATGCTATCAAGTACTTAGTAGATGTCCTTATTTATATGCATCATATGTTGTGGAACTGGTCACGCTGAGTCATATTTTTTAGTCAGCCCTTGCCCTTCTGGCTGGATGTTCTGGATGTGAATGATTTGGGAAGGGGGCACAGAATTCATATCACCTTGCAATCGAGCCAGAATTTGTTATTTGCGTCCTGGGTGGGTGTCAGTGGGTGAGGTTTGGTCACGTTAATTCCTAGTGTATGTCACATCTGTCCAGCTCCTGCAAACCAAGAAGAGGAACCTCCCTCATGCTCCCTGATGTAACTGAGATGCGGCCAACAGGTGCCTGTTGTTGCCCTTTGGAAAGTGAATGCATTTGAAATTGTGTAAGGTGATAAACTGGAACTTTGAGAGTTTCAATTTCAATTTATTTTTATTTAGTGCCTTTCACAACACAGTCACCCCAAGGCACTTACCATGTGTGTGGCAATCCAGTTATGGTAGGTGCTTAACAACCTGCCCCCATCGCTGTTGCTGGGGAACATGGTAAACTATGGTAAAACATTAAAACATAAAGGTAATCTCACAAATCATGCATATTAAAAATCAAAGGCTTAGATTTGGGTATGGACGATAGGGACATGGCCCCTACCTATACTGTGTGTGTGGTCCCTACCAATTTTTAAAACCAAACCTATGCACTTCTTAAAAAGTATTGTTTCACATTAAAATATATATATGTAAGATGTATTAAACCGGACTCAGATATATCAACATAATAACCAAATACATTTTAAATATTAATGGAATAATTAATGGAAATAAAATGATATGGAATATATAAAAGTGTACAGGGCCTATGGGTTGGTTATTATTACACATATGTCAGAGTACCCAGGTGCAGTCAGTCTAAATTAAATTATCTTTGTTTTTTAATTGACGTCCGTAACAGTTAGAACCAAGCTGTGAGGCCATATTTATGAAGATAGGTCGAAAAGACCAGAATATGGATAAGATGCATTTTATACATACAAAAGTCAGTCATGCACATATTACAATATTGGTATTCTGTGCTGAGTGCGGCAGCTTCTCTTTATGACTCATCCCATCGTAAGTCCGCCGGAGACGCGCTTCATTCAGGTGTCAACCCATTCAGGTCTGCGCAGACGCAAGATCTGAGCTCACTGCGTGACACTTGTCGCACATCTTGACTATAAAACAGCGATTCATTCTTTAAAGAAGTCCTTTCACCGATTTCTTTATAGACTATAAGAAAACGTGGAAGAAGGAAGCATCTCGGTAGATACACGCCATCTTCCAGGGACAGGCTCACTGACCCGGCGCCGCTCAGGTACTCCACAAACTTGTTGGCTTGTTCTGAATGGTACTCCACAAATTAAGTGATGATAAGGGTGATGATCCTTCGTACGGTGTGCAGTATGGATATCTATATGCAGATATACGTGTAGAGTGCCGTAATTAATTTAGTAAGTAATTTAGACTATAATCAAAGGCTCAATTTGTCTTGCAGCAGTATTTCTTGTAAAAACTTGTCAACCATTTTCGTGAGCTTTTACATTGTTCAGAAAAATGACCGCAATAAGCTTGGACTTTTTTCCCCCCCACACTAAATAGCCTTAAAGATGTTACTTTTATGAAAAGTGTCTCCAGAATTCTGTTTTTCCAGTTTTGAGTAAATAAACGGTAATATTGACATATCAATAATTGCTTAACTGATATAATCCATAAAAACTTTTTTATTTAATTTTCCCGTCCAGGTTGGATTTTGTAAATGCCGATCTGGCACCTAACCGTGAGTATAAAGTGCGCTAAACTGCTTCCTCCTCAGATCCCCGCTGACCTCCTGATATGAAGCTCCATCTACTTGTGTCCATCGCGGTCCTCTTAGTCGCCTTTCTGCCCCGGCATGAATGCAGAGCCATCGAGCCCCCCGGCGCCCTGCCGGCTCCTGCCCACCAGCCTGCTCCACAGCAGCAGCAGCATCTTCCGCTTCTGGTGCGTCTCGGAGAGGAGTACTTCGTCCGACTTGGAGACGGCGGTCGCAGTCAGTCAGTCATTCCGGGGACGTCCGCCGACGCGACCGTCAGAAAGGCGCTTGATCTGCAGCTAACGCAGCACCTCCTGCAGAGCAAGGTCGACAACCTGATCCGGTTTGTCAGCAGCCTCGCCGAGCCGGCGGAGAGAGGAAGGCGCTCTGAGGAGCCTCCCATTTCACTGGATCTAACTTTCCACCTGCTCCGAGAAGTGCTGGAAATGGCCAGAGCGGAGCAGCTGGCACAGCAAGCTCACAGCAACAGGAAAATGATGGAAATCATCGGTAAATAAGCGTGACCGACATTCATGTGCCAAAGAAAGTTTAACATCCAGCACAAACACATTATTACATACCATAGTGCTGCTGTCACTATTTTCGTTCGTCCAATTATTTATCTATTGCCTTATTTATTTTATAGCTTTGACTATAAATTTGGATTTTATTTCGCTTGGTGGTAAGCAGATTGTGTGCAAAAATGCAAGAAAGCTGTCGTCAATTTGTATAACTGTTGTAACAGTGCTGAAAGTGTAGCATTTACACAGAATCAACCTATACTTTGTCTTAATAGACCATTTATTTTAACTAGATTGTAGAAACCCCACAAAGAGCCTAAATGAACAGCTCTTCCTGAAATTCAGTTCTACTGTACCTTACCTTGTTTAAGTTTAATAATAAACACGATATGAGCAACGAATCATTTTTGTTGTGCCAGAGAATATCTACTATTTATATATTTTCAATAAAAGCTTACCTTCACATTGAGCTGTGTAGATTCTTCCCTGCTAAGCTTCCAGCATGTTAATGTTGTACAGAAGCGTTAAACAAATCTGTTAAATAAATATTTCAATTTCATTTATATTTATACGCTGCAGTGAGCGCTGCTCTCTTGCGCTTTGTGGCCAAAATGCAAATGTGTGATCTAACGTTTAATCCCTCTTTAAAAGAAAGCACACCAGATATTAAAAAGGTAGAACGGAAGATAGGCTATTTAAGGGCCCGAAGAAGGGTTCTCGTATGATTTCCTCAGTGATTATACACCTATTAAAATAAATCGTAAATGACGCGACGAGGGTTAGGTGCTTGTGCTTAAACATTTAACTACGCTGTAATTAGTCTGCCTGAACTCCCTGGGTATTAAACAACTCACGTATCATTTAGGCATGACCAAAAAAGTGCATACACAAAAGCCTGACATTATCTTTATATCGGCCAAACAACTGGTTATTTTGATCTTTGAGGTTCAAAGATAAATACTTTTTTTCTGAATCTAGCATTACTAGACTACATTTTTCTCGTATATCCAGATCATTTAATGTTACAGGGAGCTTGAAGACGGACGGCGGCAACGAAACACTCGAATGGAAAAATACCTGCGTGCACAAGCGGACTAAACGCAGTGCCGTGAACAGGCTGGGCAGAGCGTATGTCCCCGGTGTACTCAGAAATGGGACCGTTGTCACTCTCAGTGCTGCTATAGCCTCCATCATTAACAGACCCAAACCAGCCCTTCGGCAATTTAACTTAAAGTCACGCTGATCCCGCTAAATGCTGGTTCTCATGCTTTCAGCACCTGAATATTTTAAATATAAATGCATAAATAAGAAAGTGTCATAAATAAGCAATTTAAATCTCTTTTCCATTTAGTGGTCTGAGTGCTCTCTTGAACCCCTACTTCTGGACTATCCTTGAAATCTTAAATAAATTTGAACGATAAGAAGATACATTAATTTGAGCATGTTCTTTAATTAATATTTTTGACCTTGAAATACGTAAAATCCACCTTTCATGAACACTTATCCAGGACAGGTTTAGCGTGAGCGTTAAGTTTATCCCCCGGAAACTCAGTGTCTGGTCCTCCTGTGTACCACGCCCCCTCATTTACCTCGTATGGAATCCTCTTGTTATCAGCTGTTTCTAGTTGTGTTTAATTAGTCTAATGTATTTAAATGCTTTTCTGTGAACGTTTCCCCAGTCCGGTCATTAACGTCTTAACGTCGCTTCTGCCTGTCCCGTGTGCCCGAGTGTGTTTCACCCCGAATAAACCCCGTGTTCACCCGACTCCTGTGCCTGCTTCCCCGCTCCGTTCCAGTGTGGTCCTGACACTCAGGGTGTGAGGTGCATTCCAACAGCAGACACGCACCAATTTTCCTCACTAGATGAAAGCAGCATATATACACTGGCAGATCATGCAAGCTGCACACACAATGAATCAAACCCACAGTGCAGGAGCTATGAGGTTTTAGTACCTCCAACTGAGTGAATATGACATGTAGTAAAACCAGCTACAAGAATTAAACAAAATGCTATAAGACTTTTATTCAGGGAGGTGCGATGCCTTCCAGCCTGTGAATTGCTGGCCATGATGATTTACATTTGTTCATGTAGTTGACATCATAATCTGAAAGACTGGGACAGACGGTCCCTGGAGGCGAATGCGGGTCAAGGAGCTGACTTATGGACTCAAAAGAAAAATCGCAGGATTTAAACTACCGACCTTCCGGTCACGACTAGTGTCTCAACCCACTTAGTCACCGACTGCCCTCCTGCCTTGCTTATGAACCATAAGTACGGTAGACGGTACAGAGATACTTAGGTAAATAACTCTCCTGAGAGAACCTAGGCAACAATTACATAGCTATTGTGCAATATCCTTCATATTAGGGTGCATTAAACCGTGTTAAATTAGTGCATTAATCAGCCCCATTTACTCATTACGCTCTGAGTATGGTGCAGGTAGTAATAATGCAGTGCTGCAGTATACGTGAGCCTAGGTACTCCTCGGGGAATATTACAGGAAGACGCTACGGGAGCTTTACGTCGCACTGAAAAGCCACTCAGCGCTGCTCCTGCAGTCATGACACAGAGAGCGGAGGTGGGAGTGCAGCCAGGGCGACCGCAGCAGATGTCAGGGCGACACGCCTCCTGTCCGCCACCTTTCCCTCATCCCTCTGTCACCCTCTGCTTCTGTCCCCAGGTCACACGCTAACGTCCTGTGTGACAAAGGTCTGCGGTTGTCTATGAGCGGCATACACTTTAGTTCCGTTGTGTTGATTACAATCTGTCTGCAGTGTAGTTGATGTTAGTTGTCTTGCTAGGATGTCCGCCAGTCACTGCGTTGATTTGTTATTTTCTGCATGTTATTGGCTGAGCTTGTTGTCACTCAGGAGTTATCCAGTGATTGTTTATATAGATGGGCCCACCCCTTTGATGCCCATAGTTGTGATTGGAGGAAATTCCCTTTTAGTTATTATTATTTACCTGTAAATACTTTATTGTGTTGACCATATGTAGTATATTGTTAATTGTTGAACAATGTATGTAAGATGATGTGTAATATGTATATCTACTTTCATTTAAGAACCACGTCTTCACATGTACTCAAATGCATGCTTAGACATACACACACAGAGCTCATAGCAGAAGTTGATGAGCCTCTGCTCGTGCATAATAAAGTGCAGTTACAATAAAACCTCACCTCCTTGTTCTGATCGGCCCACCGGCAGCAACTGTCAGCCCACCGGCAGACCTGAGATCCAGCTGGCAGATTCTTGAACGCTGCACAACACCCTGAATATGCATGAAACAGCATCTCGGAAAAAAAAAAAAAAACGCCATGAATGGAAACAGAGGAAAGTAAAACTTTCTGATGCAGAGGGACATTCACTGCATTTATAAATCTGCCTTTGTTACTGTGGAAATGCGGTAAATATGGGTTAGTGCACTGGATGCCTGCGAGAACTGCTCCTCTGCATAGTAATACTCATCAAAGATGCTAGCTTTGCCTGGGGGGGGTCAGTGAGAGCCATTTTCCCCAATTTCATGCTGCACTCAGGGGGTCCGGAACCTGATGATTACGTACCCAGGATCAGTCAGTCCACCTGCTCTCACTTACAGGAGGAGGTTAAATCAAGGAGCATGAGGCAAACAAGTGGATTCAAGGAGTGCTTGTTTCCCTGAGCCTCCGTGGCACCTATACTTTATAGATCTGTTACTTCACTTCATCAGCCACTCACTGGATACCATCCACCTTTATTTTGTTCTGCACTGCGTGTCAGAGGTGGCAATTTCAGGTCCAGAAAGTACAAATCCAGACCATGATTTACTTTCAACCAACCAGTTGAGTACTCTGTGACTGTGACTCTTTATGTTCAACTGGTTGGTTGAAAGTAAGTCATGGTCTGGATTTGTACTTTCTGGACCTGAAATTGCCACCTCTGCTGCGTGTATCGTCGTTAGTCTGTCATACTTGAGTGCAGCTAAATGGGTTGGCATTCCAGTGGACCCATCACACGGCCAATAAACATCTTGAATCTTGATTTGTAGCAAATATCCAGAAGCATTGACCATATTTTGTTAATTTTCCTTCATCAATGGCATCAGCAACAGTCCCACTGCTAGACAACCTCCAAAGCAAAACTGATTTTTATTTTTATTTTTAAAAAGTTTTATTTCAGACCAAACTTAATAGTAATAGTTACAGTACTTAGTAGCCATGGTGCAATATTCCATGTTGGACTGCATATATCAGATTTTTTTTGAGATCTGAATTCAGCATTTATTTGTAACTCACTAGCAAGATGATCTCTGCTTTACACTATAGCCATAGTGTTGCAGAACCCAAACGTAGTCTCTGCTGAACACGGAAGTGCTCAGAATTTTATTCGGCACTAGTAGAAACACGAACACCATCACATGGCAGTCTGTTGGAGCCAAAATCAGATGTTACTGCTTCACTCTACTTTAAAAAGGCTGAAAAACTGTCAATTGCTTTGGGTGAACAATCCTTTGGGATCCCTAAATACTGTACTCTAAGTTTCACAAAAAAGAAAATGCGCTGAAATATGTAAAATGTTGTTTCATTTATTGTCATAACTGTCCGTATTGCACATGTACAGTATATACATATATACAGTATATTGCACATGGCCACTTTAAATTCTATTCATGAAAATTTTGTTAGATTTATTATTTATGTAAAATTTCTGTTTTGTATTTTTTGGTATATTTTATATGTGTGGAATGACATTTCAATACACTGTATACTGTGTATATTGTTGTATTGACAATAAACCAATCTTGAATATAAAACATAGTCAAGCATCCATCTGAAGAGGGAAATGGAAAACCCATGGGGCAAATATAGACCCCACCAGAGTGGACCCGGTTAATCTGCATCTTGTTGCATCTCACTTAGGCCAAGCTGGGGCTCCTGCACTCAGAGGACGGGCTCCCACCTCCACCCAAACCATGCCTGCTCCCTCTTCCAGCATTCTCTATATCCCCCTCCTCATCTTCTGCAAGGAATAGTGTACCCAGCAACAGTCTGACTAAAAAAAATCCCAAACGCTATATCTCACTAATCATCTAGCATCAGGCTATGCGATGCTGTCAGTGATGTTCAGCAGAGTTCCAGGCCTTCATGACAATCCTGACAGGTCCGAAATTCTCCGGAAGCTCGTGCCTCTCTCTCTCAGAGCTGACACTGGAGTGACCCAGACCCCCGTAGCCGAGCTGCACTTGATCCCTGCTCGTGCTGAGCGGCTGTGACCTTGTTCTTGTTTATTACGCCACCCTGGATTAAGCTGAGTCTGAAGATGAAGGCAGATCTCTGCGCACTCCTGCTGAAGGGGTTTGCATTCTGCGCGAGAGAAGAAAGAGAGGTTAAAGTCAACACAGCTCACAGCGGCAGTTATGGAAGCCTGGCATCTTCATCAGTAAACAGGATGCAAAAAGATCACCTTCACCCCAGTATTTGTGACTATCTTAGGATATAATAATCTATACTTTATTGATCCTTACAGGGAAATTCTCCTTTCACCTGCTTTCTGTAGGTGAGAACAAGCTGGTTGCAAGGGGCAGCCATCCATAGCAGCACCCAGGCTCCTTCGTAGCAATATGATTTCAAAATGGCCGATTTAAATAGCGTTCTACCAGTTACCAGGCTGGTTCTATGTAAAGACTTCTACCCGCATTACACATATATCTTTTATTAACATATATGGAATTAAGGAGGAAAAGGTTTCTTTTGTATTGTTATATCCAGTGTTGGGGGTAACGCGTTACAACCCAGATAGCAAGCACAGTCGGCCCGATTTCGGCTGAATGTTGGCACTATCGGCTGAGGTCCGGGTCGGCTGAAGC